>SEYY01022208.1:7500-15000 GCA_009176605.1 Armadillidium nasatum | reverse complement strand
TGTGTAGTTCATATTAGTCAGCATATGTTTATTTTTGCAACAACCACAAGAGGAACTATTCTAATATGGGATTATGAGGTAAGTTTGCTATTTTTTTAAATCAAAGTAATATATATATATATATTATATATATATATATATATATATATATATAATATTATATATTATATATATATATATATATATAATATATATATATATATATATATATATATATAATATTTATTTATTTTCGGTGTTTCTGTTGTACCTTGCAATCAGGGCTGTGAAAGGTAGACGATGCACAAAATATCTTGTGTATTCGACTTTACATATAGTTAACCCAGTGGTTAATGGTATTATTCATTCTAAGAAATTTGAATCTCCTTTATGGATGGTTATTGAATCTCCTCCTTTTTATTCATGGTTTTTGTGAGGGCAATAAAAATTTTTGGTCTGCCCTAGACGTTTTGAAGGTGATGGGGTGCAGGAGATCTAGAACACGATTATTGTTTATTATCAATTGGTTCATATAAGGAGAACAGGTACATAAATCGTCTAAGATATGACCAAGAAACGTCACCTTCTGTGGGTGAGCCAAAAAAATTAAGACTGGAGTTGGGAATTTTGTCTGAGTAAAACTATTGATTTTTGTTGAGAGAAGTGGAATTCAAGAAAATCACTCCAGTCGGTGATGTTATTTTTGGAGAGTTAAAATTGGCGTTTCATGGAGGTTAGTTTGACACTTTCAGTATATAATGTCATTAAGAAATTAAACGTTTCTGGAATGGTGACGTTTAGAGATGCTCTTTGATTAGCCGCTAAGGAGTACGAAATTCTTTAATCAAGCAAAATTATTTCACACTTATAGCAAACTACGCAACTTGGAGTAACGCCATAAAGGCTTTGGGAAGGTCTTTGGTTTCCTCTTTTGAGATTAACATTGTGTCATATATTGATTTTTTGGAGCTGTTACTACCAAGTGTTAATTCACATTGGTCAAGGGTCCCATTCGCATAAAAAGATCTGGAAAGTTGTCTAGTCATTTTATTGTTCTTCAAGACGATGTCTGATGCTTAGAGGTAATTCTATGAGAAGCCCCATTACTTTCCATATTATTACTTTCCCCATTATTACTTTCCATAACAACTGTAAGGGGGAAAATCTCTGTCAACCATAAACAATATATATATATATATATATATATATATATATATATATATATATATATATATATATATATATATATATATATATATATATATATATATATATATATATATATATATATATATATATATATATATATATATATATATATACTTTCATTTGTTCTGCTTTTTAATTTCCAGGTTGAACTCTTCCTTAAATATTTATTATTTGGTGGTTTTATTTTATCCTAAATTATATTTTTTCTCAGGTTTTTCAAAGTTATCTAACTTCAGCAGAAGCACAACAAAATTGCAAAACTCAAAAGTTTCCAAAATCTTGCAAATATCAAATTCAGGAGTCTGGAATAAATAGTATAGCGTGTAATTCAAAGAATGCTGAAGAATCATATTTAGTGACTGGAGGTGACAGTGGAGTTGTTCATCTTATAAAATTAACAAGTTATCAAAATGATGGCGAAGATGTTAAATTAAGATTGAATCTTCATATTTGTATGGATATTACTTGTCATTCTTCACAGGTGTCAGGTTTGTTTATAGAAAAATTAATACATAATTTAAATAGCAAATTGAATCCTTAAAATTTTTGGTAATTTATTTTTTTGTACGTTTTAGGTTTAGCTTGGCTTACTCATTCCATTATTTGTAGTGTTTCTATTGATCAAAGAATAATTGTATGGGAAATCGAGAATGAAAAGCTGAAGCCTCTTTCTGCACTCTTTTGTTCAGTTCCCAATGTTCAGGGAATGAAATTTGTTAAATCTAATTCTTCCAAAGGTCTCGGACACAATGAATTAAATGAAAAGAATGGTTCAGACGAAATAATTGTTTACGGTGCAGGAATCCAGATATTTCGAGTTTGTGATATTATAAAATAATTTGTACATTTTAAAATAAATAATTAAATTTTGGTGTATTATTAAATACTTCTTGCATATTTGCACTGTGTGTGATATATATATATATATATATATATATATATATATATATATATATATATATATATATATATATATATATATATATATATATATATATATATATATATATATATATATATATATATATATATATATATATATATATATATATATATATATATATATATATATATATATATATATATATATATATATATATATATATATATATATATATATATATATATATATATATATATATATATATATATATATATATATATATATATATATATATATATATTGTTATGGGTCTCAAGGATGAGGCCCAGCTTGAGCTTCTTGGGAATGTGAGGCTGCTGATCGTTAATTTGATTGAAAATAAAAGGAATTTCTTATACAGTTTATTTCCCTTACAGTTTTCCAATTAATTCATTAGGTTAATCTGTAAAAACAGAATTAACAACTTAAAATATATACATAAACAAATGCAAAAAATAAAAAATTATAAACAAATTTTGGACAGAATAACGTACCAAAAGTGACTTTCACAAAACCCAAGAAAGACTAGCGCTAGAGGCGGGAAAGGAGGCGATTCTAAGTTTGCTCAAGCCAGGTTGACTAAGTCTTTTTGACTCAGTCGTCTTCTGTCGATCAAAGGCAGCTATATATATATATATATATATATATATATATATATATATATATATATATATATATATATATATATATATATATATATATATATATATATATATATATATATATATATATATATATATATATATATATATATATATATATATATATATATATATATATATATATATATATATATAAAATCCTTTTGTTTAGCCGATTTCTGAACTTTTGATATTGGCTTAAAAATAAATCAATTTGGAAATAGAAATTGTAAGTTATTGGTATATTTTAGTGGGATTTGGTTTTGAAGAAGTAATATGTGCTTGCTTATAGATTAATGGGATTTACTAC
Organism: Armadillidium nasatum; assembly: GCA_009176605.1. Lineage (NCBI taxonomy): Eukaryota > Metazoa > Arthropoda > Malacostraca > Isopoda > Armadillidiidae > Armadillidium > Armadillidium nasatum. Next base: position 11,939 of record SEYY01022208.1, on the reverse strand, counting down.
TTATAGAAACCCTGAAGATTAAAATAAACAGTACTGCGACTCTCTCCAAATAAAAAGTAAATAAACCAAACTAGGTAATATATTACCTAAAAGAGGCAATTAAAATCAATGGGGGTTACTCACCAGAAAATAGCTTTAAAAGCCAAACTTAAACGTTGCTTAGATTTCCAAAACTTAAAAGTTTTGGAGGACAGTCTATATTTAATTAAATTGGGTAAATTCAAAGACAAAAGTTCCTTTCAATTAAATAATATATCCACTTAAATAACGGGGCATGAAAATTTAACTCTTTATGCCACAAATTAGAACTGTAAAGCAAGTCAATGTTTGTAATAGTCAAATTTTAAACTCTATAGAATGCCTAACCGGTTTACTCTATATCAAACAATAAGCTAAGCAAATTTATCCTAGGGCAGACTGTCTAAAAGTCTAGTTCCAAATTATAGTTTCAAGAGTTAATTTCAATTCCAAGCCTTTTAATAAAATTTAATATTAAAAAAAGCCTTATATAGTAAATACATTATGCGACAAAACTTCTGGAAGATTTTACATCAATGTGAGGGAGATAAAAGGGAGGTATTTTTTTTTCATACACACTACATTTTAATTTTGTCGTTAAGCGTGGAAAGAGCCAAGTGCTTACCATGTTAAAACATAGTCAACAACAAATTTTGCCATCCAAAGGGATGTATTTTGATATTTTGAAAAACCATACATAGTTTTATCTACTAAGAGGCAAATTATAAGGATTTTCTAATAACGTTCCAAGAACAAGAATTTAAATTTTTAATTTAAATTAAGGGAAATTCAAAAGTTAAATCAATAAGTAGAAGTTATGACCAATCATCATAATATGCATTTCTACAAAGCTAAATTCAAAATCTTGAATGTTAAAATAAGCCTACATCTACCATGCAACTAAATACTACAAACAACAAAGTTTAAAAGCAAATCAAATATATTTTTTACAAGTCCCAAATTTTCTTTATATATATATATATATATTATATATATATATATATATATATATATATATATATATATATATATATATATATATATATATATATATATATATATATATATATATAATATTATATATATATATATATATTATATAGAGAGAGAGAGAGAGAGAGAGAGAGAGAGATGCGACTGGTTTTTTAATTTTTTTTTTTTTTTGAATAAAAGTGTTTTTTTCCCCACCAAAAAAAATATCCAAATAGACGTCAATTTTTTTAAAACTTTCTATTTTAGGACCATTTTCGTTATATATCTGAGGCTCTAAATCACAACCTTTTCCTGATTTCTGAAAATATCGATAAAGTAATGATAGAGTATCGATATTTATATCAATACCCATTCAATTTTACTATGGACCTTTATATATATATATATATATATATATATATATATATATATATATATATATATATATATATATATATATATATATATATATATATATATATATATATATATATATATATATATATATATATATATAATACAAAGGTTAAATATACTATTATCCAAGACCTCGTTGTAGAATTTGTCCATCCATACGATAATATATCTAATCATTGCAGTTTATTGATATACTTAATAATTTATTCATATTTTTCACTTAATAATACGGCAAAAACCTTTGTTAATTTATCTATACATGTATATATATATATATATATATATATATATATATATATATATATATATATATATATATATATATATATATATATATATATATATATATATATATATATATATATATATATAGGTGTGTGTGTGTGTAACTACATTGTTTCCAAATATTATACTTACCTAAAATACTGTCTCACACACTATGTCAGTGGGCGTAGCTAAAGTATCTTGTTGAAAGACGATTAGGTGAAAATTTAATCTTAAAAATTAGACCCATGTTACTTTGAAAAATGATCGACCCAAGCAATAGTGCATTATTTCTGTCCACGATAGTACGTATTACAATTATTAAAGTACGTTTTCGTAATATTTTCATATATATATATATATATATATATATATATATATATATATATATATATATATATATATATATATATATATATATATATATATATATATATATATATATATATATATATATATATATATATATATATATATATATATATATATATATATATATATATATATATATATATATATATATATATATATATATATATATATATATATATATATATATATATATAATAATAATAAATAATAAATAAAATAATAAAATAATAATAATGATTATAATAATAATAATTATAATAATATATATATATATATATATATATATATATATATATATATATATATATATATATATATATATATTATATATATATATATATATATATATATATATATATATATATATATATATATATATTATTATTATTATTATTATTATTATTATTATTATTATTATTATTATTATTATTATTATTATTATTATTATGTCGCACTCTTGTAAGATTTTGCGCTTTTTTTTATTTATAAAAAAATAAAATAAAATTTCATTAAAGGTTTTTGAAATTTTTAAGAAATTTAAAAACCTTGGAGTGACTGACCTCTGATCTATCTCTTATTTCAAATTGGAGCAGAGAAAACATGGTGGTTTTCAATGAATCAAAAAGTCAATTTTTTCATCTTTATACTCGACACAACCATCCATACAACTATGACATCGTAATCGAAAGTACTCGACTGAAACCTTCATCTGTCCTCAATATTCTAGGTGTTTCTTTTTCTTTTGTATTTCTTGGAAGGATTAAATTGCTTCTCTTCCTAAACAAACTTATAAGAGGTTGGGTGTTCTGAATCGCCTTCGTGATTTTTTTTACGCCACTCCAGTTGCTTCCTCTTTTTAGGGGTATTGATCGCCCCTGTATAGAGTACACTTTACATATCTGAGGTTGTCCCACACTTAAAGTTCTCGAAAAGGTAGAGTCTAGGGCTTTTCGTCTTATAAACTCTTTTGCTCTTACTAACTCTCTCCAACCTCTTTCTTCCCGTCGAATTGTTGCTTTGCTTTCTATACTATCGCTATTACAACGGACACTGTTCTTCTGAATTTTCCCGACGCATACCTCCTCCATTGAGAAGGGCTCGTGCGACACGACTTTCTAAACAATCTCGTCTTTTCTCTATCCAACCCCAGACTTAACAGCTATGCTCAATCTTACATGTACTCTACTGGTAAATTCTGGAACACACTCCCTTGATTTGTTTTCCCAGCTTCTTTTGACTTGCACAGTTTTCTCACCAGAGGAATTATATATATATATATATATATATATATATATATATATATATATATATATATATATATATATATATATATATATATATATATATATATATATATATATATATATATATATATATATATATATATATATATATATATATATATATATATATATATATATTCAGCAATAACAAAATTATTTTTTTAAAAGTCTACTTGAAATACAATGAAAATCCATATTCATTAGCTACATGTAAAACATCAATAATATTTAAAATAACAAATACTGGTAGGCGGGTGGTAGCCACCACTTATCTTGAGGCCTTTGAAATGTGTGCTGTGGTTGGAAATGCCTATTCAAGGGAGGAACTGCAGTCAAGGGCGAAAGAAACTGCCAAACTGTGGTATCCTTTGAATTACAAAGGCGTTAGCAGCTTTTTTTTTCAGAGGTCTTCTTTTGGAGGAGCTGGTTCTTCTGGAGGAACTACTGCTTCTTTCGGAGGAGCTGGTGTTTCTTCTGGAAGGGCTGCTCCTTCTAGCTTCTTCTGGTTTGTAGATAAAGTGAATGTACAAGTTACCTGTTCAGGAGTCCTTCTAAAATTATCTCAAAATGGGAAGGATTATTTGAAATAAGCAAATTGTTTTTCTCTTTTATATTATCATCAAAAATACAAAAGCTTATCATAAATGTTCTTTTATTACAAGGTATTGAATTAATATAGAAAATAATCGTCACAAACAAATAATAATTTTTAATATTTTCATACAACTTTATTTCAACAAAATACACGAAAATTGAAAATATGACAATAACATATTTATTAATAAAATACACAAATATTGGTAAAATACATATATCAAAACTATTAAATAGACAAGTTATTCATTCGGAATTCCCGTGTAAAATGGTTTGATTGTTTTTTTTTTTTTTGTGTTTGTAGCAATTCTTAACTATTAAATTTAAAAAAAAAAAAAAAAAAAAAAAAACATTTTTTTTTTTTTTAAATTTATTTTATTATTGCACATTATTTTGTCACTTATTTTAAATAAATAAAAGCACTTATTTCATTTATTTTTTGACTTAAAAACACTTTTGATCACTTTTATTTCACATAAACTTACGTTATTAAATTTTATTCTAAGTTACAAATTATTC
>SEYY01022208.1:0-2500 GCA_009176605.1 Armadillidium nasatum | reverse complement strand
ACCACAACCGCGGTTTTATATATATATATATATATATATATATATATATATATATATATATATATATATATATATATATATATATATATATATATATATATATATATATATATATATATATATATATATATTAATGATGGAGAGAAACTGAAAGATTTCGCAACCGTAGTTGCGGTTATTTTTTGGTTGTAATTTTCTTTTGCAACTGCAGTTGCGATTATTTTGCGGTTGCATATTTTTTTAACAACCGCGATTCAGTTTATTTTGCGATTGTTAAAAAAGCTATAACCGCGGTTGCGGTTGCTTAGCTATATATATATATATATATATATATATAATATATATATATATATATATATATATATATATATATATATATATATATATATATATATATATATATATATATATATATATATATATATATATATATATATATATATATATATATATATATATATATATATATATATATATATATATATATATATATATATATATATATATATATATATATATATATATATATATATATATATATATATATATATATATATATATATAGCTCCTCCGGTGGGCAAAGGCGGGAAGTCAACCGAATTCCACTGGAGTTGGAAATCTCAATCCTGGTCGATGGAGTCCGATATGTCCAGATACACGGCGTTTGAAAGTATGCAAGTCAAAGGAGGTTGGGAAAATAGACAAAGTGAGTGTTCCAGACTTTAACAGTAGAGTACATTTAAGATTGAGCATAGCAGTTAAGTATGATATCAGAGTTGGACAGAGAAAGGATTAGACTGTGTAGAAAGGCGTGTTTCACGAGCTCTTCTCAATAAAGGAGTTATGCAACGAGGTAGTTCAGAAGAGCATTGTAATAGCAATAGTATAGAGAGAGTGACGCAATAATTCGACGGACAGAAAGGATTGGAGAGAGTTAGTGAGAGTAGGAGAGTTGATGAGACGAAAGGCCCTAGACTGCACCTTCTCAAGAGGAGCTATATGTGTGGAGCCGCCTCAGATGTGTGAATCATACTCCACACAGGGACGATCAACACTCCTATAGAGAACAAGCAACTAGGGTGGCGTAAAAAAACCACGAAGGCGCCTCAGAACACCCAACCTCTTAGAAGCTTGTTTAGAGAGAGAAGTAATGTGATCTTTCCGAAAAAGATCACGAGAAAAAGATATACCTAGAATATTAAGAACAGATGAAGGTTTGAGTTGTGTGTTTTCGAAGAAGATGTCAAAGTTGCGTGGAAGATTGTGTCGAGTGGAGAGATGGAGAAACTGAGTTTTGAGGCATTGAAAACGGCTATGTTTTCTCAGCCCTAATTTGAGATACGTGAAAGGTCAGAGGTTAGTTGCTCCAAGGCTACCCTTCTCGAGTCTATTAACTACTGTTGGGAGAGACGTCTTTCAAACTGAAAGGAATAACGAAGGGTAGAGTCATCAGCATAGGAGTGGATAGGAGACAAATTAATAGAAAGAAGATCATTAATTAAAATTAGAAAAAGTGAAAGGGATAAAACAGAACCCCGAGGAAGAGCGGAGGACCAAAAGTTAGGGAGAAGGGAAAGAAGCCATCAGTAGAGCGTTTCCTACGAAAGCCATACTGGCGATCAGAGATAAGATTTGAAGAATTGAGATGTTTCCAAATCTTCCTGTTAAGGATATCTTCGAAAACTTTAGAAAGAACGGAGGTCAAAGAAATGGGACGATAGTTAGAGGGTTGAGAGGGGTCCCCATTCTTCGGCACAGGCTGAATGAGCGCATGTTTCCAGCAAGAAGGGAAGGTTGAAGAAGGAAGACAAAGACGGAATATTTTACCAAGGCAGGTTGCAACCTCGGAAGCTCAAATTTTGAGAACCACAGGAGGAATACCATCGGGACCGTACGCCTTCTTAGTATTAAGCTCAGAGAAAACAGAAATCATTTCTTTAGAAGAAATTATAATTTTAGGTATAAATGAGTTGGAGGGGGTTGAAGGAGAAGGAATAACTCCGGAATCGTCTAAAGTTGAATTATAGACAAAAATTTAAACGAAGAGTTCAGCTTTAGAAGAAGGTAAAACAGCAGCTGTGCCGTCGGAAGATACTAAAGGAGGGAAAGAGGAAGAAGCAAAGTTAGAGATGACCTATTTTGCCATATATATATATATATATATATATATATTAGGGTTGGCCGACGCACCGGGTGCGGTGCGGTGCGGTGCGTGGTGCGGTCATTTTGGTGCGGTGCGGTGCGGTGCGCAACACATTTTCAGCAACCCGGTGCGGTGCGGTGCGGTGCGAAAGAAAAAATAAAAGTGCGGTGCGGTGCGGTGCGCAAAGGAAAATCAACGGTGCGGTGCGGTGCGGTGCGTGGTGCGGCCTCTGGTGCGCACCGCACCGATGTTGATGTATCCTGCGATAATCATCTGTTTGTCAGTATATATATATATATATATATATATATAATATATATATATATATATATATATATATATATATATATATATATA
>SEYY01022207.1:12500-14782 GCA_009176605.1 Armadillidium nasatum | reverse complement strand
GAATCGAGCAGGGTGGAATTAGATGAAAAAAGGAGGCCGAAGAGATTAGCCTTTTCAGAAGGAGTATTAGCTATAGAACCATCAGAGCGAATAAGAGGAGGAAAGGCAGATTTACAGAAGTTGTTAGAGATATTTTTGACAAGAGGCCAGAAATTTTTATCAGTAGGAGAGCCATGGAGGTCAGCGCACTTCCTTTTAATGAAAGTACGCTTAGTCCGTCGAAGAACATCCCTGCATCGATTCCGGGCTGAATGAAAATTAGCAAGAGTGATAGGAGAAGGAGAGTTTTTCCATTCACGATAAGCATTGTCTCTCTCCCGGAGGGCAAGAGAACAATTGCCATCGAACCAAGGATTTTGAGGAGAAAAAGATTTAGTTGAAGATGGAATGAATCTGCCCATCCCTTCAAGGATTACTGCCCCTACCTTTTCAGCAGAGACAGAAGCGTCCCCCGAGACAAAGCAAGATTCACTCCAATGATAGTTAGCAAAGAAGCGGCGCATTGCCCCCCAATTAGCCCGATTAAAGTGCCAGAAAGTACGTTTAGGGCATGGTGGAGCTGTTGGAGAGAAAGCATTATAACTAAGAGCTATAAGATTATGGTCAGAGTTACCAATAGGAGGGAAAATGGTGTATTTATAACTAGAAGGAGTAGTGGTGAAGCATAAATCAAGTGTATTCAAGAATTGGTTAGGACGATCTAGAATGTGTGTGGGTTCCCTAATCAACTGCTCCAGATCGTTAAGAATGCTGAATGAATTGGCCTCCCTCCCACCTGTATCAGTATGAGAGGAACCCAACCACTCAGTGTGGTGTACGTTGAAAGTCCCCTAAATAGAGGACCTCAGCATTTGGATGAGAAGAAGTGACAGTCTCGTGAGTAGCAGTAAGATATTGAAAAAAAGACTGGAAAATCTGTTCCATTAGGGGAGCAGTAGCAGAAGCACAAGATAATTGAAGTAGTAGGGAGACAGATTTTAAGCCATAAAACATCGAAATTAGGAGATTCTAGATTTACGAGACGTGTCACAGGAGTGTTAATGTTGATATAGGCACAGACTCCTCCATTTAGACGGAAATTGTGAAAAAAGTTGTAGTTAGAGACATTAAGATTGCTAGAGAAAGAATCCCTGTCCAGCTGGGTCTCAGACAGAAGTAAAAGGTTAGGAAGAGAGGTAGTGAGGTAGTGTTCAACAGACGCGATATTAGAACGAAGGCCACGAACGTTAGCAAAGGTAATAGAAAGCCCCGTCTACGCCCAGCCCCACGAACACTCAAATTAGGCATTTAAAAAAAAAAAAAAAAAAAAAAAAAAAAAAAAAAAAAAATCACGCACACACGCACACACGCACACACTCAGACACGCACGCTCGCACACACGCACTCACTAACTCACTCCGCAAGCGCACATGCACACACGCTAGCACACAATACTGTAACCTAATTAAAATAATTATTGTTAAAATTATTAAAACTATTAAAATCAATTTTGAAAATATTAAAACTATAATTATTAAATATTATATATATATATATATATATATATATATATATATATATATATATATATATATATATATATATATATATATATATATATATATATATATATATATATATATATATATATATATATATATATATATATGAATCGAGAGTGAGAGATAGAGAGAGAGAGAGAGAGAGAGAGAGAGAGTAATATTCAAGAACAAGAGTTCATGAATAATTTTTGAAATCATGTAACCCAGATGGAAAATCCTTCATTAATGCCGAAGCTCCCTTTACCACATTTCTTTCAAAACTTCTTTATTAATATCAATTCTAACGAAGGAAATTCGATATCTTAAGTTCCTTCTGGAAACATGACTGTTTAACTAATGAAACTTAACATATTCACCAAGAGGCTTCCACTTCTTTTATTTGCAGAAAAACATTGTGCAAGAAATTTTACAAATCGTAAACTAGCATGTTTCTTAATAGTTATGTGCTGGAAGTTATTGAGATGAGAATGTTTCACAATGCTTTGTCAATTTAAAATTTAAAAGGACCTCATTTAATAATAATAATAATAATAATAATAATAATAATAATAATAATAATAATAATAATGATAATAATAATAATAATAATAATAATAATAATAATAATAATAATAATAATAATAATAATAATAATAATAATAATAATAATAAATAATAATAATAATAATAATAAATAATAATAATAATAATAATAATAATAATAATAATAATAATAATAATAATAATAATAATAATAATAAT
>SEYY01022207.1:0-5000 GCA_009176605.1 Armadillidium nasatum | reverse complement strand
ATTATATATATATATATATATATATATATATATATATATATATTATATAATAAACAAGTGTTCCTATCATTTTAGGTTCCTATATAGTAGACTGTCAATATTATTTAGGTAATCTACTTTTTTTATTAAAACTGTTTTGCTTCCTTTATCAAATTTACAAATTATAAAAGTATCAATAATTTTTAATTTTATTATTTAGCTTAAAGGTTGAATGTAGGCTTAGTCCCTAATTTATGTTTAGTTTCAATAAATTTCAAAATTGCTCAAAATTTATCTGAGATGGATTAGAGTTTCATAGAAAATATTTCCTTTCTGAATTTTTGGGGGTTTCGTATCCTAATATTCCTAATAATAATAATCTGTCATAAGATTAATACATTGGAAAACTCATATTGTTTCTTTTAAAGACTTTAATTATAGGATATCATTTTAGTCTTATAAATACTGTGGAGTGCATGTTAATAACATGATACATGTCATTTATTATATAGTCTGACAATAATGTTAATTCTATTGCAAAATATTAAAATAATTTATCGCACAATAAACTCTGAATTGAGGTGATATGGATTTATAAACTGAAATGAAATCCCTGTATCTCTTATTCATAAGGCCATTATTATCGTGTCGTTGTAATCTTTGGAATCATTGTAACCTCCACAAATTTCAGTTAAAAACTTGCGATATAAAGCATTATGTAAAACAGATTAAGGATATGTGCGATTCACATGGAAACTATTTTCAAGAATACCATTATTATATAAAGCAAAATATTGGCATTTCTGAAAACGTTCACATTTTTATTGAAATGGATTTTTTTTTTTTCCTTCATCTAGGTATACCATGTGAATTATTTTACACAAACAATTTTATTATAACCTTTTTTCGCAAACACAAACGATGTTATTTATAAATCTGTTCACTGTTGTAGAGAGAAATTAAAGAATGAATTTCAGAGAAGCGTATGTATGGAGTCTTCCTCAAAAACATCCCTCCTTATTCTGAGTTTGAAGAAATAAGTCAAATCAGAAGAAAAACTTAAAACAATACCGATAAACGAAACAAGGAAATTGGAATCTGTTGTTTCGAGTTTACAAATCTCATAAAGTCTCCACCAAGTATATAATCAACTTAACCCAAGCCTTGACTTCCCGAGACTTTATTGTAAAGATAGAGTACTCAAGTATAAGGATATTCTATTATATTTGTAATTTTGGTTTTAAACATCGGAAAGCAACCATCTTGTTTTCACTAAAGTATTAAAGTATCTAACTGGTAGAGATAAGAAATTTTTAAGAATTAAATTATTTAAATTAAGGAGATTAAAGACAAAGTATGAAAAGTATTTTCTCTTTGGCCACAGTATATATATATATATATATATATATATATATATATATATATATATATATATATATATATATATATATATATATATATATATATATATATATATATATATATATATATATATATATATATATATATATTTATTTGGATACCAGATTCCTTTTGATATGATTTTCTGAAAATAATGAATTATCAATCATGTTATTTGTTTCAAATTATTATTATTATTATAAAGAATTAAATAGGAAAATATTTCAGTGCATTTTATATACTCTGATCTTCATTCCAAAATCTATGATTCGTCAGAACCCTCCTTTCCATCCTATCATTATGAGGAATGTCGTATTTACAAAAATTTCATAAACACAAAATATAAATAATTGAAGTGCATGAACCTCGTGAACAGTGAATTCATTTAAGTTTGAATTTAGCCAAACGCTGCAGAAATTCTTTGAATAAGAAGAGCAAAGCGAATTTGGTTGCGTGTTTTCTTTGATGGTACGAAAGGTTGCGAGGAGCATTCAATGTTCTTTTTGTGAAGTGGCTTCGTCGGACAAAATCGCTCACAATTCTCCTCTCTCTCTCTCTCTCTCTCTCTCTCTCTCTCTCTCTCTCTCTCTCTCTCTCTCTCTCTCTCTCTCTCTTCTCTCTCTCTCTCTCTCTCTCTCTCTCTCTCTCTCTCTCTCTCTCTCTCTCTCTCTCTCTCTCTCTCTCTCTCTCTCTCTCTCTCTCTCTCTCTCTCTCTCTCTCTCTCTCTCTTTGTTCAGCCTCCCTCCTTTAAGGAATCAATACAAGCAGGCAAACTCACTGCCTCCTTTTATGTATTGAGGCAAACAAAGCGCATACCAGATAAAGGGATTCAATTCAGCTTTTCTATTAATCGACTTATTTTCTTTTTCCTTTTCTTATAAAGTTTTAGTCTGTGATATTGCATTTAATTTCATGGTTTGTATTCATTATTGATATTGAACAGTATTTCTGCATTCTGCTGTATGCTTTTTCTTTGCATTTCTTATTTATTTATTTGAGTTCTGTTATTAAAAATAACAACATTTTATCTTGAGTTCTTCTTCTTCTTCTTCTTCTTCTTCTTCTTCTTCTTCTTCTTCTTCTTCTTCTTCTTCTTCTTCTTCTTCTTCTTCTTCTTCTTCTTCTTCTTCTTCTTCTTCTTCTTCTTCTTCTTCTTCTTCTTTCTTCTTCTTCTTCTTCTTCTTCTTCTTCTTCTTCTTCTTCTTCTTCTTCTTCTTCTTCTTCTCTTCTTCTTCTTCTTCTTCTTCTTCTTCTTCTTCTTCTTCTTCTTCTTCTTCTTCTTCTTCTTCTTCTTCTTCTTCTTCTTCTTCTTCTTCTTCTTCTTCCTTCTTTTTCTTTCTTCTTCTCTTCTTCTTCTTCTTCTTCTTCTTCTTCTTCTTCTTCTTCTTCTTCTTCTTCTTCTTCTTCTTCTTCTTCTTCTCTCTTCTTCTTCTTCTTCTTCTTCTTCTTCTTCTTCTTCTTGCGCTTCGCTTCAAACTTTACTGATATTCTGAAATGCATTCTCTTTCTGTCTTTCTCACTATCTATTTCCATGTGATTCCAACGTTCTAATCAATATTTCAGGTTAATGAGAATGAAATTGACTTTTCGAACCCAATCAGAGACTTTTTCAAGCTTTGAAGAAATCAAACCTTCCATTCATTACATAATTTCACACATAAAGGAAGAGAAATGTACTACTACTACTACTACTACTTCAAAATAATAGTAATAATTAAATACTAATTAATAATATTTATGATAATAATAATGTAAATAATAATAATAATAATAATAATAATAATAATAATAATAATAACAATAATAATAATAACAATAAAAATGATAATATAATGAATTCATGCTAAATAAAATTTACTGATAGTAATAATCATCACAATAAGAACAAAAACATTAAAAGAATTATAATTGCAGTATATTTAAAAAAGTAATTATAATACAAAGAAATAATAATTAATAATAAAATTTTAAATAATAATAATAATAATAATAAAAATAATAATTAATAATAATAATAATAATAATAATAATAATAATAATAATAATAATAATAATAATAATAATAAAAAAATATATTTTTATTTTTTTTAATTTTAATGATAATAATAATAATAATAATAATAATAATAATTAAAATAATAAAAATTAAATAGATTAATAATTATTATTATTATTATTTTTATATTATAATGAATATAACCAAATATTAATAATAACATATATAATAATAGCAATTATAATGAAACTACAAAATAATATAATAATAATAATTATAATAAAAGTAATAAAAATAATAATGATGCAATAAAATAATAAATAATATAATAATATATTAATAAAAAAAATTAATAAAATATTATAATATAATAATATAATAATAATAATAATAATAATAATAATAATAATAATAATATAATATAATAATATAATAATAATAATATAATAATAATAATATATAATAATAATAATAATAAATAATAATAATAATAATAATAATAATAATATAATAATAATATATATAATTAATAATAATAATATAATAATAAAATAATTAATAATAATAAATAAAATATTAATTATTATTATTATTATTATTATATAATAATTAATAATAATAATAATAATAATAATAATAATAATAATAATAATAATAATAATAATAATAATAATAATAATAAAAATTGTAATAATAAAAATAATCAAATATGATAATAAAGTCGACGCTATATTACTAATAATATTTTTTTTTAAATAATATTTTAGAGTATTCCCCAATATTAAATTTTCTTTTAAAACTTCGAAACCGATGATTTTAATTTTAAAAAAATGTCTACGTATCATTTTCAAACCCTGTATAAAACGCACTAATTTTAGCATAAATCAAAACAACTCTAATATTGTTTATCAACATGAATTACCACATGTGATAGTCATCATGATGTGAACTTATTGAAGTACCCTGCGTCAGACTTCACCTCGCCCGATGTTTTTATCTGATAGATTGCATTAGCACAGAATTATACCTATTGAGTGAGACTTTACGTCGACCCATATTTTTATCAGATAGAGTATATTAGCACAGAATTAAACCTAGAGAGATATATGAACATTTCCATACAGAACATGACAAAGCGTCTCTCCAAATCATAGTTATACTATTTTCTAAATTATCTATTCCTCATGGGAAGCTCAACATTTAAAGATTGGTGAGGAATTCTTTATATGTTCTCTCAAACATTACCTATTAATGGTTAACAAAAAATTGAATATTAGGTCGTTCAAACTCAATATAATTTGGAATATTTTTTGTTTTAAAAACATTTCAATCTTAATTTTAGTGAATTTTAACTCAAGATTCAAGATTTCAACACGAAAGCGTTAGGATAAAAATATGTAAAATATAAATATGCTTCTTTACTTTACCTGTAAATGATTCATTAGAACAAATTCTGAAAACAATATTTTCAAAGCAAAAAAGAAACATTTAGAAGTTAAGAAGGAAAAGTATATAATGTATTATAAATAATACTGATATAGATCTACTAAATACTATTGTTATTATAGTTATTACTACTGTACAGATAATAATAATAGAATTATTATTACTAATAATAATAATA
>SEYY01022206.1:90000-92500 GCA_009176605.1 Armadillidium nasatum | reverse complement strand
TGAGAAGGATAAGAAGTTAGAAAAAGATCGTGTATGCTGGGTTCATCACTAAGGTGGTCAGGGATAGTGGTAGAGAGATGCACCAACTGCTCAAGATTGTTCAGGAGAGAAAACTGTTAAGCAAGTTTACTAGCCAGATCATGAGAACTAGATGAAAGTCATTGGCGGTGGTGAACATTGAAATCACCTAAAATGATGATTTCGGAGAAAAGAGAAGAAGCGGATGAGGGGTTATATTTGGAATCTTCCCCTCTTGCATATAAGAGGCAGATTTGTGCTTCGCTATTTTAATTTATTTAATAGGTAATGTAGGTGTAAGCGCTTGTAAATTTGTAGGATACATGTGAAGATGGGGGAAGGTTGTGGGGGCATAGGCACTCCAGTGTGAGTCAAGGGTACACTAGAGGCCCTCTGAGAAGATGAAACTCGAAAAGGAACGATCCAAAGGGCGACGGAGTGAAACAGAATGGTCTAGCCCACCCTATCAACCCGCGTGATAAATAAATATAAAATAAATAATATATATATATATATATATATATATATATATATATATATATATATATATATATATTATATATATATATATATATATATATATATATATATATATATATATATATATATATATATATATATATATATAATATAAATTTTTTTTATTTTTTTTTTTTTTTTTTTTTTTTTAATTTTTTGAATTTATTTTTTTAAATAATATTTAATCAAACTTTATTTTTTATTTCTTATTCTCTTAAATATTTTTAAGTTCTTTTACATAATATAATTAAAAATTTAAAAAATTTTGGTTTTCTGTTTCTTATTTCTTAATTTGTTAATTTATTACATTATAATCTATCATTTTTTTTACTTAATTTTTTATAATTGCTTTATTTTATTCCGCATTTCAAAAAAAGTTATTCTAAGTTCCAAATATTTCTAAAACTTAAATGAGACTTTAACGTCTAATGTGGTATTTTGAATTGTTATGTTCCATGGCATATGCTTGTGTTATCATCATCATCATCATTATCATGATAATAATAATAATAACAATACTTTTATAGTAATAATAACAATAATAATAATTTATAGTAATAATAATAATAATAATAATAATAATTAATTAATAGTAATTGTAATAATAATAATTAATAGTAATAATAATTGTAATAAAATAAATAATGAAAAATAATAATAATTAAAAAATAATAAAAAATAATAATAATAATAATAATAATAATAATAATAATAATAATAATAATAATAATAATAATAATAATAATAATAACATTTAACATATCTTTACAGTCTATTCGTAAGTTTCATGATCTCCTAAATGACTTGGGCTGAGTTTCATGAGATTGATCACATGATTAATCAGAAGAGAGTATATTGAGGTAAAACCCTGGTGAATATTAAGGGCTTAGTCGACAGTAATCGACACTCTATGATATCATTCGAGTTCTTGTGAAAACTGCTTTTCCTTCATGTGGATTTCTATTCGATTAATTTGGGAAAGTAATCGACACTCTATGATATCATTCGAGTTCTTGTGAAAACTGCTTTTCCTTCATGTGGATTTCTATTCGATTAATTTGGGAAAGTAATCGACACTCTATGATTTCATTCGAGTTCTTGTGAAAACTGCTTTTCCTTCATGTGGATTTCTATTCGATTAATTTGGGAAAGTAATCGACACTCTATGATTTCATTCGAGTTCTTGTGAAAACTGCTTTTCCTTCATGTGGATTTCTATTCGATTAATTTGGGAAAAGAATCCTATACTTGGTAATTACAGACTTCATACACTTCAAATACACAGTAATTGTATAGGTCTTGATGACGACTGAGTTATGCTATTCTGTGAACCTTTCAGGTAACCAAGTTGGAATGCAGTTTGATTATACAAATTGGGTAATTTCAACTCCAACTACGATAGATTCCTATACAGTTTCAGTTCATTTAAAAAAATATATCATTCAGTGTAGCAAACTTATTTCACTATTTTAGTAATTCTCACTTTTTTTTTCATTTAATGTTAATATTTTTTCCCTTCATACAACCTCTCACTACATTACCTCTCACCCAACTGTAAACGATCTTCTGCCACCTACGACCTCAAATTCTAAAGTTTTAATTTTTAACAATTCGACAGAGTAATCGACACCTTACGATATCAATTCGAGTTCTTGTAAAAACTGTTTTCCAACTATGTGGTAGATAAAATATCACTCGATGTAGTGAAATTTTTTTCACATTTTCAACAATTTTCATTTTTTTTTCACTGCTTGAAAATAATTTTCATTTTCACACTACCTCTCACACAACTATAAACGACCTTCGGCTATTTACCACCTCAAATCCTAAAGTCCCAACAATTTAAACAAAGATATAATCACTTCACTTTGATACATTATATTTTCTTCTCTGGCTCTCTAATTTTCTCTGACGTGGACGATAGCAACAAAACTGTAATTTATACAACAATTTTTCTATTATC
>SEYY01022206.1:65000-67500 GCA_009176605.1 Armadillidium nasatum | reverse complement strand
CAACTGTCTGCTAACGGCGCACTTTAAAGAACTAATGACATTGCAATGAGATTAACTGTCAGTCTAAAATTCTGTTTTGTGGAACACACTGTCATCAACTGTTTTTCCTGCTGCATTTCTTTCTCTCTTTAAACCCTCCGTCTGCGCTCACTCGAGTTATTTGCGTTAGGCTCTTTGGCGTAGATGGGGTTTGTTTTAATATTACACTTTTGCCCTTCCTATCCTAGAAAAGGGCTCAGCCCGTGAGCGGTGCTAAATAAATAAATAAAAAATACAAGGAACTATAATTATATAATAGAAAGCAAATAAGCCCATCTAAGTGTAAATTTCTACCTATAGTCACCATCCAAACGTATCGAAGTAGCATAGTTCTAATTTTCCTCTAAATTTATAAGAGAGATTGTGTGATTTTTTTAAAAAGTTATACTATACACTTAGTACTCTTTGTGGTATATCCATAGTCCATACTTCTTAATTTCCAGAGGAGTTGAAGGCTCCTAAATATCACTCTACCATCAACCTTACCAGATCAATTTTATTATTATTATTATTATATTATTATTATTATTATTATTATTATTATTATATTATTATTATTAATTAATATTATATATTATATATATTAATATATATATATATATATATTATATATATATATATATTATATATATATATATATATATATATATATATATATATATATATATATATATATATATATATATATATATATATATATATATATATATATATATATATATATATATATATATATATATATATATATATATATATATATAATCAGAAAAGTTTTAAATTCTACGTATTTATCAATTAAGTATGATTTCAATTTCCGTTATCAGGTTACTAACCTTAGCGACTTTACTTGTCATTTTTAGCTCTTCCGCCATCAGCGATATGTTAATATTTAAAATAACTATAATTATCTCCAGTCATGGTCTTATTAAGCTTCTATTATGAGAATGAGAGATATGAATAGTTACGCATTTTGAATTTAAAATAAATACGATACTGAATCTAAAGGGGATAGGATCGAAATTTTACTTAACACTGAAAAAATGATAAGTATTATAAGCCACAATATTAGTAAGTCTCTAAATTGATATTAATGTGTACGTATAAGAAACATTTTTAATTTTTATGGTTTTGTGGGTAATAATTATATTTGTTTTTGTGTATGAAATTGACATTACAATTTTGAGAATGTCCAATTTTGTTTCTATGAGTTTTTGTGTAAATACACTGCAAAAAATTGTCCTAACGAATCGTTGGGACAAGTGTCAAAAAATGTCACAACAAATCTTTTTAGTTATTTTCTTATTAGAAAATAAATTGGTAAAGCTACTTTCTTATTCTTAAAATGTGTTTTCTCTACTGAAAAATTTGTTGTGACATTTTTGCAATTTGTCCCAACGATTTGTTAGGACAATTTTTGCATTGCATTATAATTATAATAATGAAAATATTCGAAATCAAATTATCCTTTTGTTTAATAAACAAGTTCATACCATTTAATCTTCATCACCTCTCAACATTTTTGGCATTCTCTTTTCTCGTAACCCTTCTTGGAGGATCTGATTATCTTCCTCAGTTAACAAGCTTTTAAATAGTTTAGGTGTTCAGAGGTATCTTTAGAATTCATCTCACCGATGTAGATCCTTTCACTGTATAGAGAAATCGTTTGTTCTTCCATCGAGTATGAACTACACATCATACGTGGTTCGATTCACAAAGGTCTTTTTAAAGATTGTGTCTAGGGTTTTTCGATTAATCAACTCTAATATCCTAATTAACGGTGTAGAAAAAATAGACGATAAAATTGAGTTATAGAGAATTAAGATTAAAATTATTTAGGTTCATTTAGAAGTTAGAGATTTAAGAAAGATGGTAAGATAGTGATTCAACTTTAAAGACAATACTCTGGCAATTGCTTTGTATTGCAAATATTTTACACAAAATTAGCAATATAAAACGAAGTTATCGAAATAAAAGTAGATAGGAAGTGAAGTTTAAGAGAGATTATTAATAAGAAAATAAAAAAATTATAGGGGAAAAAACAAATATATGTGAAATAGTTACAACTAGGGACCGACCGGGGCTGGAATTTGCTTGGGCCGGGGCCGGGGCCGGTTCCGGGCCTCTGGCCGGGGTTGCCTAAAATTTGTAAAGAGGTCAAAAGCACTGAAATTTTAGGTTAAGAAAATTAAATATAAATTTAATTGAGGTTTATTTAATCATGAGGAAGGAGTAGAATAGCCAACATTCACTTAAATTATATGATTATATGCATATTCTCCGAAAAAAATCAGAAAATTACAGATTTTGTATAATAAAAGTTTAAAAAAAGTAAAAAATTTTTTTAATTCTTTTTTCTGATTCAAAACAGTGATTCTACAGGTTTACCTAGGTAAGACCCTAAGGTAATGTTTGAAAAAAATGTAAGATATAAAATTATCGAAATGTATTTATACATATCATG
>SEYY01022206.1:20000-30000 GCA_009176605.1 Armadillidium nasatum | reverse complement strand
ACCAACTTCAAGGTAACATATTAGTCATCATAAAATAAATTGTATTATTATTTCACAATAATTAGTTATAAGATCGATTTCAAAATATACTAATGAACCTGCTCATGTTTCAGTCTTTTCGGTCTTTTTTATTACATAGTACATATCAAATTGTTATCATATATAATTACCCTAAAAGGGTCATTAGAAATTATTAAGCATTTATTTTTTATTATTATTATTATTATCATTATTATTATTATTATTATTATTATTATTATTATTATTATTATTATTATTATTATTATTATTATTATTATTATAATTATTAATTAATTTAATTATATTTATATTTTTTTTTCTATATATATATATATATATATATATATATATATATATATATATATATATATATATATATATATATATATATATATATATATATATATATATATATATATATATATATATATATATATATATATATATATATATAAAGTGTACATGACTTTGTCTTAAAGGTAGAGAAATTTATTCCAAAATAGTAGTCACCAAAAATTATTAATATTCACTTGGAAACAATTGCTAAGTTTCGTACAGGGTGGTCCGCTTCCCAGTCTAAAGTTTAAGTGAAATATTTTTGTGAAATCGAATAAAAATTTGGAAGACCCTGTACAGATCATTAATAATTTTCAGGCACTATTTGCATTCAATTTCTGAAAGCTCATTGAATCATAGAAATTACTAGTAAAAGCTATCATATTTGACATATTTAGAAAGACTATATATATATATATATATATATATATATATATATATATATATATATATATATATATATATATATATATATATATATATATATATATATATATATATATATATATATATATATATATATATATATATATATATATATATATATATATATATATATATATATATATATATATATATATATATATATATATATATATATATATATATATATATAACTGAAATTTTGTTGTAAGACGATAAAACCTTAAAACAACAACAACAACAACAACAACAACAACAAACCAAGTAATTAATCAAATAACACAAAAAAATAAAAAATAAAACGGACCCGAGCTTTCGACCCTTACACCCGGGGTTCCAATTCAATGGCTGCTAATCTACTTTTTAGCCTTCCTTAAAAAACAGATTCAGAAAAAGAATACTTAAAAAAAGAATATAATGAGAATATTAAGAGAATACTTTGAATAATTAATCTGCGATTATGAAAATGAGAATATTAAAACAATATAAGAGAGTGTTAAAAATATAATTAAAATACTTTGAGATATTGAGAATACTATGGTAATATTATGAAAATACTGAGAATTAATTAATTAATCTGAATAGTTAATCTGAGATTATGAAAATGAGAATTATAATTATATGAATATTAAAACAATATAAAAGAATGTTGAAAATATAATGAAAATACTTTGAAAATATTGAGAATACTATGGTAATATTATGAAAATACTGAGAATTTTATGAGAATTTTAAGACTTAATACTTAAAAACGCAATGAAAGACTATCATGAAAGTCTAAAAATTGGATGTGAGAAATATTAAAGAAAGAACACAACACAGGGATACATTCTTAATAATAATAATAATAATAATAATAATAATAATAATAATAATAATAATAATAATAATAATAATAATAATAAAATAATAAAAAATAATAATAATAATAAATTATAACAAAAATAATAGTAATAAAAATAATAATAATAATAAATAAAAAGAAATAAAAATAATAAATAATAATATATTAATAAAAGTAATAATAATTAATATTAATATTATTATTAAAATATATTATATATAAATATTATTATATTTACTAATATTAATGATAATAATAATAAATAATAATAATAATAATAAAATAATTATAATAAAATAATAATAATAATAATAATAATAATAATAATAATAATAATAGTAATAAAAATAATAATAATAATAATTTTTTATTTTTTAAAAAAAAAAAAAATTAAAATATATTAAATAATAATATTATATATAAAATATAATATAATATTAATATTATTATATAATATAACATATTATATAATAATATTATATATTATACTAATATTAATAAAATAATAATAATAATAATAATAAATAATAATAATAATAATAATAAATAATAATAATAATAATATAATAATTATAAAAATAATAATAATAATAATAATAATAATAATAATAATAATAATAATAATAATAATAATAATAATAATAATAATAATAAAAATGATAGAAAAAAGAAAATTGCATTTTCAAATTGATTAAAATAAAATAGTTTAAAGTAATTAAAAAGAAAGAAAAGAAGAAAAAGGAAAAAAATGTAAGGTGACATTTTAATATAAGACAAGAACAATTTTGGATAGCATACGCACAAAGTATATATATATATATATATATATATATATATATATATATATATATATATATATATATATATATATATATATATATATATATATATATATATATATATATATATATATATATATATATATATATATATATATATATATATATATATATATATATATATATATATATATATATATATATATATATATATATATATATATATATATATATATATATATATATATATATATATATATATATATATATATACATATATATACTGTATGACTATTTTTTACTTGGATTGTATAAATAATAGAAAATTTAAATCTTGTTACTCTCTTGGATCACTACAAAATATGTCTTAATGAAAATAACAAAAATGCCATGATGAAATTATTCAATTATTTCAATTATTAGAAACATAAAGTGAAGATACATTTTTATATATCTTTACAACGTTGGGAATTTCTTTCTCACATTTTGGTCACTTTCACGTGTGACATTCGTTCAGATACTTTTTGGCAGTATATATATATATATATATATATATATATATATATATATATATATATATATATATATATATATATATATATATATATATATATATATATATATATATATATATATATATATATATATATATATATATATATATATATATATATATATATATATATATATATATTATATATATATATATATATATATTATATATATATATATATATATATATATATATATATATATATATATATATATATATATATATATATATATATATATATATAATATATATATATATATATATATATATATATATTTAAAATATATATATATGTATTTATATATATATACATATATATATATAATATATATATATATATTATATATATATATTTATATTATATTATATTATATATATTATTCTCATAATAATAATATATTTAACAGATTTTTTTTTTTTTTTTTTTATCAATCATTTATATGGTTTTTAGTTTAAAATTATTATATTATTATTTATTATTATTAACATTTTAATATATAAATTTTATTTGCTTATTTACTATATACTATTATATATATATATATATATATATATATATATATATATATATATATATATATATATATATATATATATATATATATATATATATATATATATATATATATATTATATATATGTGTGTGTGTGTGTGTCTGTATGTATGTGTGTGTGTGTGTGTGTGTGTGTGTGTGTGTAAGTTAGTATCTGTATTTATGCTTGGTGATGTAAGAGTTCGAAAAAGTTTGAGAAACTTTGTATGTATTTGTGATTAGACAGATATAATTATCTACATTATTATGGCAAGGTTAACCCATAATTCTACGCCAAAATAAAAGTAAAAACAAACAACAACAACAACAACAACAATAATAATAATGATAATAATAATAATAATAATAATAATAATAATAATAATAATAAAAATAATAATTATAATAAAAAATAATAATAATAATAATAATAATAATAATAATAATAATAATAATAATAATAATAATAATAATAATAATCAATAATAAATCAAATAAAATAATAATAATGATAATAATAATAATAATAATAATAATAATAATAATAATAATAATAATAATAATAATAATTATAATAATAATAATAACAATAATAAGTGGTAATCATAAATGTTATATTATTTGAGTATTATTTTCAACTACGTATTTATCTGGTTATGATAAAGGAACTACTAAATATGTAGAAAAATAACGATAAAGTATAAGAATATTTTATATTCTCACTCAAATGTTAATACACGGCAAACACATCTTTTAAATTATGTGAAAAAGATGTATTTAGGGATATAGCTTATATATATATATATATATATATATATATATATATATATATATATATATATATATATATATATATATATATATATTATATATATATATATATAAATATATATATATATATATATAATATATATACTGAATCTATAATCTCGTACTTAAAACTGGTATATCTCAACTGCAGGAAAATTCGCATATCATCACGTAATGCAGAAGAGTTCCATCTTACGGTACATATGGTTTGAGAAAATCAACTGCAACACAATGCATATGTGATAGACAGGTTCTTCTGTATGATGCAAATAGTTCGAATAAATAAATAAACTGGACAGCAATATACACATCACTACATGAATTTGAAAGGTTCTATTATATTGTACATATACAAAATTGCGGAATACACACATCATTACATGACGTAGATATTTTCCATTATAAGGTCAAAATTTTGCCATGTCAACTGCAAGACAATATGCATATCATCACATGATGTAGATACGTTCTATTACACCGTAGATATAATTCAACCGCAGGACGATGGCTGCATCACCATTCGATAAACAAGAATCATCATAATTAATTGCAGGACAATATACACATCTTGACATTTTGTATATATAGTTTGACTACATTATGAGTAAGACGATACCTAAAGTAGGTTGGGGTAGGATGTCATTATTCAAAATCGTTATCAAAGTTTAAGTAACATTGACTTATTTTCTTTCTTTCTTTTTCCTTGCTCTCATCAATATCTCCTGTTTTACTTATCTAATTACTTATAATTATGTCATACATGGTGAAAGCAGTAAATTATCTCTAAACATCAAGGTTTATTCTAAGACAAGAGTACATCAGTTTTTATCGAATTTTCTTACCTATTTGCTTAGTCACGATAGACCTTTATAGGTAGTAGTGACGAGGGTCCCTTTATATGACCTGATGACTTACCACACTTACCTATTTACTTATACATTCTTACTCACTTATATACCCAAATGTTTCTTTTGAGTTATATATATATATATATATATATATATATATATATATATATATATATATATATATATATATATATATATATATATATATATATATATATATATATATATATATATATATATATATATATATATATATATATATATATATATATATATATATATATATATATATATATATATATATATATATATATATATATATATATATATATATATATATATATATATATATATATATATATATATATAAACTATCAATACTAAGTTGTTTTTAATTTCAGATACATAGTTTTTTATCCACTGTTTCATCTTTCTTATATCTTTCAATTTCTTATTGAATCTCATTTCTTACAGAAGAGGAACTTTTCTTTTAATGATTTCTTTTAATAATTATAAATTATAATAATTATAAATTTCCATCAAAGGTCTATACTGTAATAAAAAATGTAATCTTTCTATACTGTAATTAAAATTATAATTTTTCTATACTGTAATCAAAATTTTATTCTTTCTATACTTAATCAAAATTATAATCTTCCTATACTGTAATCAAAACTATAATCTTTGTATACTGTAATCAAAATTATAATCTTTCTATATTGTAATCAAAATTACAATCTTTCTACACTGTAATCAAAATTATAATCTATAAGTACTGCATTTTTATTGCTTCTCATTTATAAAGTCTAAACCTTCTTTTCTAAATGATATCTAAATGAGTCTTCCAGGTGATTTCTCATGAAAAACGTATTAATAATATTAGTAAAGAAGGAAATAGTGATATTTCTACAGTTGTAAAAGAATAAAAGAAGGATGAGAAAAAGTAATAAAACATTAGTTATTAAAATGATAGAATCAATAATTAAAGAAAATATAGATAAAGAGAAATGTGACACAATGGTAGATTGACTCACGGGATTTAGGGCACTGGTTCGATCCTTCGAATAGGGCAATGCCCATGAGACACGAAAAAAAAAAAAAAAAAAAAAAAAAAAAAAAAAAAAAAAAAAATTGTGATTTCGGAAATTTTAGGACGATTATCAAAAACATTTAAATAAAAAGCATAATGTCAGTATAAATCACCATATATTAATTGATGATGATAATTATGATAATAATAAGGTAACAAAAAGACTTTTTCTTTTTTTTTTACATTTAACTCATTTATTATTATTACTAAAATCGTATACACAAAAATGGAATTATTTTAATATGAAAAACAATACTTTAATATTATCATTATTATTATTATTATTATTATTATTAATTATTATTATTATTATTATTATTA
This sequence comes from Armadillidium nasatum, assembly GCA_009176605.1. Taxonomy (NCBI): domain Eukaryota; kingdom Metazoa; phylum Arthropoda; class Malacostraca; order Isopoda; family Armadillidiidae; genus Armadillidium; species Armadillidium nasatum. The sequence goes on along the minus strand of SEYY01022206.1, from coordinate 23,442 downwards.
TTTTTATAATTATTTTTTTTTTTTTTTTTTTTTATTATTTATTACTTTTAAATTCTCAATAATAATAATAATAATAATAATAATAGTAATAATAATAGTAATAATAATAATAATAATAATAATAATAATAATAATATAAAATAATAAATTAATAATAAGTATAAAATAATAAATTAAAAATAATAATAATATAAAACTTAAATATTTAAAATTACAAATTGATTTGTAAAGCTGAAATGGATACATGTCGTTAAAGGCGTATACTGATAAACGTATACAATTAAATGTTCGTTTGTATAAAAGTACTATATATTATATATATATATATATATATATATATATATATATATATATATATATATATATATATATATATATATATATATATATATATACTGTCATAAAGTTTACTTATTACAATCATTTGGTTAAATTACAATCTTAGAAATGAGCAATATGATTACGTCACAACTTTTTTATTACGTATATATTTCGTCATTATTAATTACTATTACGTATATATGACGTCAGAACGTATACTTTACTAATGTATTGTATACCAGTATTTATTATTCTTTACTTTTCGTATACATAAAAAAGAAAACATATAAATTATATATATATATATATATATATATATATATATATATATATATATATATATATATATATATATATATATATATATATATATATATATATATATATATATATATATATATATATATATATATATATATATATATATATATATATATATATATATATATATATATATATATATATATATATATATATATATATATATATATATATATATATATATATATATATATATATATATATATATATATATATATATATATATATATAATTCACATGGTTATCTTAAAATAAAGACAATAAAATAAAGCTACTAAATAACAAAATAAGCTCAATTTAATTTCATTATTTCAAACAATTTTAACATTCAATTTCATTAATAATAATAATAATAATAATAATAATAATAATAATAATAATAGTGATGATGATGATGATAATTATTATTTAATAATAATAATAATAATAATAATTAGTAATAACAATAATAATAATAATAATAATAATAATAATAATAATAATAATAATAATAATAATAATAATAATAATAATAATAATAATAATAATAATATAATAATAATATTAATAATAAATTTTATTTAGTATTTTGAGCTATTTTACCATATTTATAATATTATATATATATATATATATATATATATATATATATAATATATATATATATATATATATATATATATATATATATATATATATATATATATATATATATATATATATATATATATATATATATATATATATATATATATTATATATATATAAATATAAATTAATAATAAAAAAAAAAAAAAAAAAAAAAAAAAAGAAAATTAATAAAGATGACAAAAAAAAAAATAAAATAAAATAAAAAAAAAATTAAAAAAATAAAATAATAATAATAATAAAAGGAAAAATAACTTGTACTTGAACAAAAAATTAAATATAAATTTTACTTTTCGTTATTATATACATATTCGAAGACATGTTAATGGAACATTTATTTATGTGGATATTGTAGGTAAACGAGATTCTTATCGATTCTCTGAGCATTCGATACTTTAATCGATACTCTGAGAAATTTGGTATTTTATCGATTTTAAAAGTAATCGATATGTCTATGAATACTCTGATTAATCGCTATTTTTAAGTGTATTCTAAGTAATCGAAATTTATGTTGATATTCCTACTGATATTTATATCGATATTATGTATATTTGTATTTTGTTATGTAAAATATCTTGATCCATTTAAAAAAGGGATTTTACTTATTTGTTAATGACCGCTTATCATCCTTTTACATAAAATATTAAAAACAGAAAATTAACAATAACAAATTTTGCGCAAATTCAAAGATTCAAATACAGTATAAGATTTGATATTCAAAGAACTAAATCCAATATAAGATAACATTCAAAGCATCAAATTCAATATAAGATTTGATATTCAGTAGATGAAATCTAATATAAGATTTAACATTCAATGAATCAAATCCAATATGAGATGAAATTCAAATCATCAAATTAAATATAAGGTTTGATAGTCAATAGATGAAAATCTAATATAAGATTTGACATTCAATGAATCAAATCCAATATAAGATGACATCAAAGCATCAAATTCAATATAAGATTTGATATTCAATAGATGAAATCTAATATAAGATTTAACATTCAATGAATCAACTCCAATTTAAGATTTGACATTCAAAGCAACAATTTCAATATAAAATTTGACACTCTGTAAATGAAATCCAATATAAGATAACATTCAAAGCATCAAATTCAATATAAGATTTGATATTCAGTAGATGAAATCTAATATAAGATTTAACATTCAATGAATCAACTCCAATATAAGATTTGACATTCAAAGAATCAATTCCTATATAAAATTTGACACTCAGTAAATGAAATCCATTATAAGATCTTACATTCAAAAAAATCAAATACAGTAAAAAAATTTATAATATTTAAAAACCAGGAACTCAGAAACCTTCATAAGCACTTTAACAAATTAAAATGCCCTAAATATAAGTACATAACCAAAGAGAATAATAATAATAATAATAATAATAATAATAATAATAATAATAATAATAATAATAATAATAATAATAACAATAATAATAATAGTAATAATATTAATAATAATCTAAAAATATTTAATCAAAAACTTATAAAATTAAATAATAAATTAAATATATATATATATATATATATATATATATATATATATATATATATATATATATATATATATATATATATATATATATATATATATATATATATATATATATATATAATTGAGCATCATTGTTGGGTAAGAATGGGTACTGACTGTTCAAATTAACAATATTTAGTTTTCTAATTTTAAAAAGAAGAAAGAAAGAATGAAAAAAAAAAAGAGTAAGATTTCTAAGTTTTTATTTTATTTTTATTTATTTATTTTATTTTATTTTTTAAATTAGTTATCTATTTTCTTAAATGTGATTTGACCTTGAGAAAGAGTTCCTAAACAATAAATTAATTAAAATTTTAATTTAGTACGAAAAATTTTTTTTTTATTATTAATCTTTATTGAATTAAGTAATTTAAAAACATTTATAATTTACCAATAATGAAATTGCCAATTTTAATTTAATTTTTGACAAAGTTTGATGATTGAAAAAAGAGAAATTAATTAAACTGGTTTATAGTGAAAAAAAATTAATTTTTGTTTATTTATTTTCGGTTTATGTGTTAAAATTTTTGATAACAATTTAAATTTAAAAAAAAAATCTTTGAAAACTATTAAGAATTAAAAATTTTCATTTTTCTTTTTTGTTTGTCTTAAT
>SEYY01022205.1:60000-76984 GCA_009176605.1 Armadillidium nasatum | reverse complement strand
CTGTACTGAACTGTTCTTTAAAAGTGAATAAATTATCCCCATCTCTTAATGAAGCTTCATATACTGGTTTAGATTTGATGACTTCACTTTTAAAACTTTTATTTATCTTTAGAACTAACAACTATGTAGTACTGAGTGATGTGAAACAAGCTTTTCTAATGATAAGATTGAGGGATGAGTTTGATAAAAACAAATTTTGCTTACTATGGGAAAAAGATGGTCAACTTGTCACATATAGGTATAAAACTATAGTCTTTGGATATACCACCTCACCCTTTATCCTTCATTATGTGATGGCACATCATGCAGCAAAATTTCCTAATGATAAATGTACTCAAATCTTAAGCTCTAATTTTTATTGTGATAATTTGATCTTTACTGGTAATGATGTCAGTGAGTTAACATCTTTGTATAAATTGACATATGATAGAATGGCTATGGGGGGATTTATTTTGAGGTCATGGAATTCAAACAGTTCAGAACTCAGAAATGTCATGCAGCAGGATGATAGACTAATAGAACATAGTAATAGCTTAGAAAAAATTTTAGGATATAGATTTAATACAGTTAACGATACTATTTCATTAGCAAAGGTAGATTTTGATTCTTCTGCAAACTCAAAGCGCCTTATCTTATCTGAGACTTCCAGACAGTTTGATCCATTAGGATTGGCTCTTCCTGTTACCATTAGAGGTAAATTATTAATAAGATCTATATGGGAGCAAAAATTTGGATGGGATGATGTGCTACCTATAGAAGTGATCAATGAGTGGCAGAAATTAGAGAGAGATTTAAAAAGATTGCATGAAATAGAATTTCCTAGACAAGTACTTAATGAAAAATGTTCGTATGCTATGCATATATTTAGTGATAGTAGTAAATCAGCTTATGGTTTTACTGCTTATTCTGCAATGATAATAATGAAGGTCATTTGTTATACTCAAAAGCTAAAGTGTCACCAGTAAATACTAAAAGACAGTACAGTATTCCAACCTTAGAATTTATGGGAGTTCTGTTGGCTCTCAAATGTTTAGATGCCATATTGAGTGCTTATAGTAATATTCATTTTAAAGTTTGTAAATTTATGTGTGGATTCTCAAGTAGTTTTAAATTGGATGTTAACCAAAGAAACAAAATTGAAATCCAAATATATTAAAAACAGGCTGAAAGATTTTAATTTATTGATTAATCATTTAAGAGAAACATATGAAATAAATTTTCATTATTCATATGTGAATACTAAATTTAATTTAGCAGATCTGGTCAGTCGTGGTATTAATTATAAAAAATTTAGTGAAGTAATGGATACTTGGTTACATGGTCCAGAATTTCTTACCAATGACCTTAGTAAATGGCCTCAGTATCCACTTTTAAGTGTATCACCTGATATTAAACATTTAACTATTGTAAATGTTAATACTACTGTTAAATGAACAACCTATTCCTATTTTTGATATTACCAAATTTTCATCCTATCAAAAGGTAATTAATATTACCTCTTATGTGTTTAAACCATTTTGTTATAAAAACTCAGTGTAATCCAAATATCAAGTCCTTGCATTATTGGATCAAACAAATGCAGTCTTGTCATTTCTCCACAGAAATTGAATATTTAAGTTCTAAAGTAAAGTCAAATAATATCCCTGTTTTAGTATTGAATTTAAATTTATTTCTTGATGAAAATAATATTCTAAGAACAAAAGGAAGAATATCAAAATGTTTATATTTTGACTACAATGTCCATAATCCAATCCTTTTGTCAAAGTTTCACCATTTAACAAAACTTTTTATAATGCATTGCCATAGTAGAGTACAGCACTTGGGTTTAAGTTCTACTTTGAATTATATAAGATCTCAAGGATTTTGGATACCTCAGTCAAGATCTGTAATAAAAAATGTGATTAATCATTGCATCTTGTGCAAAAAAATTAATATTTTTGCTTTTAAGTACCCAAAGTATTCTAGCATACCTAAGCATCACTTAAAATTAATCACACCTTTTCAACATACAGGTATAGATTATACAGGTAATGTATGGGTCAAAGATCCTGTGACAAATACAAGTAATAAAATGTTCATATTAATATTCACCTGCTTGAATATAAGGGCAATCCATTTAGAGTTGTTACCAGATATGTCAGTTACTAATTTTTTATATGCCTTTCAACGTTTTTGTAATTATTACAACATTCCTCACTACTTGTATAGTGACAATGCTAAAACATTTTCTAAAAGTACTGATATTTTAAATAAAGCTTTAACATCAAGTGAATTTAGTGCTGAACTTTCTAAATTTAATATCAAACACATTAAAATTCCTTTGTTTAGTGCTTTCATTGGTGCAATGTGGGAAAGAATGATCAAGGTAGTCAAGAGCTGTATGTATAAAGTTATAGGTCGTTCTAAGTTAACATATTTTGAGCTACTTACAAATCTTTCAAATATTCAGAATGCTATTAATAGCCGACCACTTACATATGTCTCAAACTCTGACAACTTACAACCCATAACACCTAATTCTTTCTTAAAGTTGCATTGTAACACTTCTCTTATACTCAAAGAGGAATATGATGATACTTGGGTTGATAGTCATAGTCAAGCTAGGGTTCAACAAACTTTAGAACAAAATGAGAACATCTTAGAAAATTTCCGAAAACTCTGGTTTGAAAGTTATCTTTTAAGCCTTAGGGAGCATAGCAGAGATCTGTATCAAATCTCTTGGGAAAATAAAATCAAAGTAGGTGATGTGGTTTTGATAAGATCTCCAGTGAAACCTAGACCTTTTTGGTTCCTTGGAAAGGTTTTGGAAGTTGGTTATTGGCTATGACAATAAAATTCGCTTTGTAAAACTGAGGCAAGGTAATGGTAAAATATCATACCACTCAATAGTAAATTTTTATCCTCTTGAGTTATCTATTACCTATAGTGATAATGCACCAATTGAAGACAATTCTCTAAACAATGACATAAGTAATATCAATCCTATCAAAGACAAAGATAATAGTACTACAGTTGTAACAAAACCTAAACGTAAAGCAGCTGAAAAATGTAGAAAATTCATCAAAGATTATAGTGAAGACTTTGATGAATAAAACCAAATTAAATAACATGTGAATTAAATACATTTTTTGTGAAACCAATTAATTAATTTGTGAATTTAACATTTCCATGAAAGTAAGTTGATTGTATTTGTCTCACAAATACAATAATTTTGTGGGAGTGTAAAATAATTTATAAAACAATAAAATTTAAAACTATTAATAGTAAAATATTTATAAAATTTTAATATATTTAACTGTAAAAATTTAATTAATATTGTGACATTAAAATTTACTTGGTTTATTTAAATGAATATACATATTTAAAAGCGCAAAAGTGCGCACGCGCATTAGTAGTAAAAATTACATAACAGTCGTACATTTTAAAAACAGTATTGTTCTTGATTTTGTACTGAAAGCATACTGAAAGCTTCTATTAAAAATTGTGATACTTTAAAAAGTTTAAACTATTGAAACTAATTGTGTCTAGTTAAGTTAATATTGTTTATTATTGGTCTTCATTAATAAATAATATTCCAAGATTCATTTCTTAATGAAACTATAAAAATTAATTATAAAAAAGTTAAAAGTAGACCTTATTTTAGCCTAAACTAGGTTTTGATAATCTAGCGCTAGAGAGTTAAACTTAGGGTAGGTGATTTAGGGTCTTAAACTTTAGCAACATTTAAAATAATTAAGAGAATTTAACTAAAGGTAAGAATTTAATTAAATTTAACATTAGTAATATAAAATTCTTACAATATATATATATATATATATATATATATATTATATATATATATATATATATATATATATATATATATATATATATATATATATATATATATATATATATATATATATATATATTATATATATATATATATATATATATATATATATATATATAATAATTTTTTTTATTTTTATTTTAAATTTTTCAAGTCCTCCTCTCAATTATAGGTATGCCATAAAAACTCTATGTGATAAATATTTGGCTGATTGAAGAATATTTAAGTGTCAACACATTGATGAATTCTAACAAAATATAGTTTTTCCGTGTCACCAATGAGATAACCATATAAGGCTTACTTTTTTTTAATGTGGTATCTCCAAAAGGCCTAATACACAATGTTTTTAAAATTTACTATTTATTTACATTTACTGAACGAGGATCTTTTAATTATTTTTCAAACTTTTCAGCTGCTCTTTGGCCACTCCTGGAAAATTTCTCTGTCTTTCTACGATTTGAAAAATGTATTACATCTACTCTTCGTTTTTCGTTAGATTATTATTGTAGTTTCAGTGGTGCCATTCTGATGGATCTATGTCGAAAAATGACGAGTCTTACTGCATTTTATAAAAAACAAACCAATAGATTCTGTAACTAGTTGGCCAGTTTTTTATCTCTGGCTCCATCTTGTTCAATCAATACATATCGTTTATTCGAGCTGTCTACAACTTTCCTTCTCAGCGTCTTAAGAGCTTTAGCCGTCTTTCGTTTCATATCAACTGGTACTTCATCATCCATAAACTCAAGTGCTACTAGTTATTCACCTATGTACCACAAGCGACGTTTAAGTGTTTTACTAGCTACTAATGGAAGTTCATTATTATCAAAATATCAAGATATTGGAGATACTTTATGTTATTTCTAAGAGCCGACTTGCTAATGGAGCTAAAAACCAATTGGGAACATAATACCGTACAGCAAAGCATGCAAATCTTTTTATTCCGACTTTTGCTTGAGTTGTCATGTTGAACTCTGACTTAAATAATACCATTTTTAATGAACAGATTACTCACACCATCTATCATGTCTGATGCCAAGCACCAGGTTAAAGAGAAGAAATCTCTCTCTTCACAGTGCCTCTTAAATAAAGAAGTCAATTCCAGTAATTCAAGATAATCCTCACTTGCTTGACATTTCCTTAATTGATTGATTCAAAACGTCAAGGTGTTTCCTTTCCATGACGTTTCTATGTGAACTGTTTCATATTTTAATGTACTGATATTTTTCCAGAACATTTTGAAAAGGTAGAACAGCAGAATATTTGATCTAGTTGAGACGTTATAGCAGTTTTTGAAAGCAGCAGCCGCATTAATTTCATTAAAGTTACATCGGCATGCAAATATAAGAGACCTCTTTTCAACATTTGATCGATAATTTCACAGGGTACTCTTTTCTTTTGTATAGTATTACTTGCAATAGTGCCAAAACACATCCCACTTATATTGTATTCCAAGTTTTAACTTTTCCCACATTCAAATACAACCTTTGCAATTTGTTCAATAGTTCCTTTCAAAAGTTTTGGTGCAACCAAAAGCTTTGATTTGACCATTCTATGACTAAGATATCTAATAGTTCAACCTTTTGTTCATCTTTTAAATTTTGCAATAATTTAAAATCCTTGTGAATAGTGAACCGTGAAACACCCGAAAATGTTTGTTTAATATTGCCTTACGAACTGCAGATCTTGAATCTGGTATCTGGGAATCAAAAATTTTCTTCTTTTTCAAACTCTGTAAGCTGAACATACTTCACTTGTACGAGCACAGAATATTGACCACAGAGCAACTGACGCTTTCTACCGATGTAATACTGTCAGTTACCTGTTACACGTGACACACGTGACATACAATTTCAGGTAGTTAACGTCTGTTATATTTAATCATTCTTTCTTTCTACTGTTTCCATATTTTTGTTCAATCCCTATATATATATATATATATATATATATATATTATATATATATATATATATATATATATAATATATATATATATATATATATATATATATATATATATATATATATATATATATTGTGAAAAAAAAACTTAAAATTTTATTTCATGTTTGGAGTTATGTAAAAAATTCAATAAATTTTCGAGTGGATTCTGTATTTTTTTTACATAAATAACCATAGGTACTGTTATTTACCGTAGAGTTGAAAAAGTTTCACCCTTCTTTTGGATAGGGTTGAGTCAATGGTTAAAAGACTTATAAACTGTCCCTCTCTTTTTAAGTCTCTTGACTCTTTATCTTTGCGACGTGATGTTGGTGACTTGTCTCTTTTCTATAGGTACTACAGCGGAAAATGCTCGAGGGAACTATCCACCTCTGTACCTCCACCTTTACGGAGTCCTCGCAGCACAAGGGGTGCAATGTCCGCGCATCAATTTTGCGTGGAAAAAGGCAACTCCAGGCTTGTCCACTGTGGTGCCTCTTTCTTTTCTGCAACCTCTATTTTGTGGAACTCTCTTCCATCTTCTGCATTTCCCTCCGCATTTAAACTCAATTTCTTTAAAACCCGCGTCTGCGCTCACCTAAGAAATTTGCGTTAGGTGGGTACTGTAGAGGTGGTTTTTTATTTTTTGGATTTTGTGCTTCATTTACTTTCATTTTTATTCTGTTAACACACCCTCCTTGAATAGGACTTTGCGCGTGAGTGGTGGTGATGTGTAAAAAAAATATTATTTATCTTTTTTTATTTATTAATTAATTTTATTTATTGATTTTTTAAATATTAATTATTTTTATTATTATTATTTAATTTTTTTAATTTTTTTATTTTAATTAAGAAAATATTCAGACGCGAAACAATGAAAAAGGATCGCAGCATCCTTTTACCCGCGGTCGGTCGTGGCCGGAAGTAAACCGGAGGTGGCGGTATCCTTTGGTCGACAATATTCATTTGTTTACTTACTTTATATATATATATATATATATATATATATATATATATAATATATATATATATATATATATATATATATATATATATAATTATGCTGCTACAGTAGTATAAGGTTTGAATGATAGCCTGAAGTGCTTGATGGTCTGTTTCGATCCTAGGAAGAAAATACTAGAGTTCCTCTCCTTGAAATAGAGCAAAGCCTGAAATAGGAATATATATATATTATATATATATATATATATATATATATATATATATATATATATATATATATATATATATATAGTTATATTTGTGTTCATAAGAGGAGATAGGGTAGAAATAAGGGAAAGCAAAAGAAACTTTAATTGGTGTCATGATAAATCAAAAGTTTTGATAAAGCTTTTCCTCTTCCATTTAATACTTTAAGTTATGATCTTTTATACAAGAAAGAAATATGTAATACTCGAGATAAATGGTCACATTTTCTCTTTCCTTTTTATCTTTTTCTTTTCCAAGTCTTTTAACTCTATGACTGGAAATTGTCAAAATCTTTCGCAAAAGTTTTCTTAAGAAATAATGATTATTATTATTATTATTATTATTATTATTATTATTATTATTATTATTATTATTATTATTATTATTATTATTATTATTATTATTATTATATATTATTATTATAATTATTATTATTATTATTATTATTATTATTATTATTATTATTATTATTATTTTATATTATTATTATTATTTTATTATTATTATTATTATTATTATTATATTATTATTATTATATTATTATTATTATTATTATTATTATTATTATTATTATTATTATTATATTATTATTATTATTATTATTATTATTATTATTATTATTATTATTATTATTATTATTATTATTATTATTATTATTATTATTATTATTATTATTATTATTATTATTTTATTATTATTATTATTATTATTATTATTATTATTATTATTATTATTTATTATTATTATTATTATTATTATTATTATTATTATTATTATTATTATTATTATTATTACATTGGGGAACACGTATTTTATTGAATTATATCTGACACAATATATTAGTGAATTTAAGTACGCTTAATGAGAATTTCAATTCTGATTGGCTCTATCGGGAGCTAATTCTTGTCAACAGTCTATGGGCATTTTCATAATTTTTCATGTTAGGACAAAAAGAGTAAGTTACATGTTAAGAAATTTTTCAAATCTCATGAATGCAAATAGTTCGAACTACATTATAATTATAAAATAACGATTGAAATGATGAAAAAAATTGACACTTTCACTGTGGCAAAAATTTTCTCATATAAGATTTCCTAATCTTTTTGATTAATGATGGTGATTCTCTTTTTAAGCACCAACAGTAATCAGCCATTTGTGGCCCGTTGAAAATTCTCTCCTTGATTTTTTCATAGCTTAAACTTTGTAAGTTTGAGATTTTGTACTTAAAACCCTCGCCATTCGTATTTATAACTTTTACATATTGTTAATGAGGCTTAGTTTGATATGGAGAGAAGGAAATAGGATTTTATCTCTCCTTTCTAAAGGTGGATTAATTGCATTTTCTCAAACAGTACGTTAAGTTCGTGCTGGCTATATTTATTTGAAATAATGTTCTGCATTGTTTCTACTTTTCCAAAAGCAAAGGAAGCAGAGATATTTAATTTTCCTTTTTTGTTGTCTTAGAAGGAAATTAACCCTTTTTAAGACAACACATATGATCCAAATAGGTACTTATAATTTATGATATTAATTAAGCTAGAAAACGGATGAGTAGGTAAAATATAAATTGCTTCAAGTAAAATGAAGCTATTAAATTACGATGACAAAATTACACTCTAAATCATATGCTAATTCATTTTGCCCTTACTTAATTAACTAAGTCAATTTACTGACTGACTGAATATATTTTATATATTTTTTATGTCCTTCTTGAATATTTTGAAAAGAAGGAACACTCGAGAAAATTTTGGAATTCTATAAGATTCATAGCTTACTTTATTAATAATATTAAAATATGTTAAAAATGATACAGTGAAAACATTTTTTTCGGTATTACGTATAAAAATAGATATAATATAAAAATACTATAGCAATAGGTAACAAATGCGTAAGCTGCAAAAAAACTGGGCATATTAAAAAAAAAAACAACTTTTTATGAATACTTGAAGGAAGGAGGGGTGCTAAGTGAAATAAGAACAAGATAGAGGAAAATTAAGTGAAAATTCGTGCTTACCGCACACAAATTACTTATAATAAAATGTCAAACAAACCTAATTCAATAGACAAAAAATTTAAATTTTTTCCCCAGTATTATTATTATTATTATTATTATTATTATTATTATTATTATTATTATTATTATTATTATTATTATTATTATTATTATTATTATTTTTATTATTATTATTATTATTATTATTATTATTATTATTATTATTATTATTATTATTATTATTATTATTATTATTATTATTATTATTATAACTATTTTATTTATATCCACTGGAAATTTAAAAGAACTGATATATATATGAGGGAAAAATTAATATATCTGATAGAACATTGGAAAGTTTGTAGAGGAAATGAAAACAATCGAAGAATTAAATGTATTCTAAAATTTTTAAAACATGACTTTCAGAATACATAAAACAAATGGGCATAGCTGTTAAGTCGAGTGTCAGAGAGGAATTTGGGTTTGGAGAATAAAAGAGAGCAGACAATCACTCTTCAAAGACAGAAGTAAGTTTTTTTTTTTTTTTTTTACGTTACCGCCTTCATGGGCAGAGCCCTTTTCAGAAAGGTAGCATAATTTAAAGATAAAAAAGCCTAACCAATCCCGAATCTAACGTACATCCCTCAGGTGGGCGAAGACAGAGGATTTAAAGTGAGGCAGGTTAAACGAAGCAGGAAAAACAGACGAAGGTAGAGAGTTCCACAGAAAAGAAGTGGTGGAAAGAAGGTACAAAAACGCGCAAGATTAGAGGTTGCTATGCTCACACAAAATTCATGTGCAAGCTAGGCACCGCATGTGCTGAGGAAGCGACGCAATGGTGGTGGAATGCGAGAGGTCAACTCCCTCGAGCACCTGCCATTGTAGTACATATTGAAAAGAGAGAGTGAGCCAACGCAACGTCGCAGAGACAGAGATTCAAGGGAGTATGAAAGTAGGAGATAGTTTATTAATCTTTTAGCCTTAGACTCAATCTTATCCAAAAGAAGGGTGGAACCGGTACCACCCCAAATGTGAGAACAGTACTCCATTCCCGCAATCTGAACAGGACTCCCAGCCTTTTAGAGGCCTCCTGAGCAAAAGGAACCATAGACATGTTGATGAAATTGTGACATGAGGTTTCCAAGATAATTTATTGTTTATGAATAGATCAAGAATATTTATGTTGTTCACAGGTGAGACTGGAGAGTCGTCGAAGGAGATGGTGAAAGTTGAAAGGTGTTTTAGAGAGATGTAAAACGGTTGAGTTTTCAAAAAGCTGAATTTCAAACCATATCGGCAAGAATGGAATCAGAAAGTTGAAGACAAGAAGCAACTCTAGAAGCAAAAGAGGGAGTAGGTTTAAAATGATTGGAAGAATGGTGAGTTGAGTCGTCGACATAAGAATGACCAGAGTTAGAAGTACAGCTGAGGAGGTTGTTGATGAAAAGTAAGAATAAAGTTGAAGATAAAACAGAACAAGTGCTGATGTAGAGCGATTTGATAGAAAACTAGACATGACTATGCAAAGAGAAGAAGGAAACTCGCAAGAAGGGAGCTTTGGATTTGTCAAGGGCCACCAAACAAAACTTCCCGAAGTCCTAAGAGCAGAAGACCATAGATCAGTAAAATAGGAAAGTATGTCACCGGTAAACTTCGAGTTTCGAATGCCATACTGGTGATCTGAAAGAAGAGAATGAGATTCCAAATGATCAAAGATATGAAAGTTGTGGAAAGTTTCAAAGACTTTAGATAGAATACAAGAACTATAGGGCAATAGTAAGAAGGCTCAGAGTGGCTACAATTTTTTTGGGATCGGTTGAGCATGTGCGCGATTCCAGTACAGAGGAAAAACATTAGCATTAAGAAATAGAGGGTCGAGTTAAACGAGGATAGGTGTCAGCGTGTATATTTCGTCATATAAGTTGTCAGAACTCAAGAAATAAAAATATGTCGTGTATTTTTAAAAATTTTTTATTTCTCTGAAATTCAAATAGATCTGTTTGAAAATATCGATGTTAAGGTAACAAAAGCAAAGTTTGAATGAAGTAATATTAATCTTCTTTATTTTCTAGACAAAAGCTACTAGAAATAATGGTTTCAAAGCAAAGACAAAAAAATTTCTTTTTTTAACATAGTGTAATCGAAGAATTTAGGATATTAGGAGATAAATAAACAGAACAAATGAATTTAGTCGCAGAATGGCAAGAGAGCTTAAGCACAAGGGGGAAAATTCAGAGTCTCCAAATTAGAGACACGAGAAAAAACAGCATCGTTGCCCTCGTATGAACAACAACCGATTTCTCTGTAAATTAAGGATAGAGACAATATGAAGTAACAGAGTAGGGTTTTGCTATCAGAATGCTCAAATACCAGAGTTTCGGTGAGATCTAGCAGAAGAGAGGTGATGTTCAACAAAGTTGAAATTGGATTGAAAATCGCCAATGTTGCAAAAATTTATGTAAAAAAAACCGTGCATCAGGAAAAACCGGCTGCAGATTCTTAGTGGCGCCAACCCCGTTGCTGAAGGACACCAACTCTCAAGTGGTGACGGGGGAAGAAGTGGATGAAGGGCTATTTTTGGAAGCCGCCACTCGGAGTTTCTCCAAGGCATATATATATATATATATATATATATATATATATATATATATATATATATATATATATATATATATATATATATATATATATATATATATATATATATATATATATATATATATATATATATATATATATATATATATATATATATATATATATATATATATATATATATATATATATATATATTATATATATATATATATATATATATATATATATATATATATATATATATATATATATATATATATATATATATATATATATATATATATATATATATATATATATATATATATATATATATATATATATATATATATAATATATATATATATATATATATATATATATATATATATATATATATATATATTATATATATATATATATATATATATATATATATATATATATATATATATATATATATATATATATATATATATATATATATATATATATATATGTCAACAAAATGTTAAAGTTGCCATTCACAATGAATGGCTTGTCCCATTTTCCAATTTTCCCCATACAAGTGATAAACTTAATAATATTATTTATCATACAGTATGTGCAGCGTGCAGTTTATTATCTAAGATATAAAGAAACATCAAAGATAACATGCAGTCACCAATACCTTAAAGGAATGTCAAAACCAAGATGCACAGCCCCAAATAGCTGAGTCTATCACCAGAAAGAAATAGATTTAAGAGCAATATTGGTTTTTCTAAGAACTGGAATATCACTATAATTAGAAGAAGAAAAAGCAAAGTTTTGTGAATAGAGAATGCTTTCAAAGAGTTCTCATTAAACCTCCATCAAAAAAGACTGTATTTGAATATGCATAAGAATAATTATGAGTTCTAGCAATAGGTATACCATATATAGCGTTTAAAGTTTTATGAGATTTTGTAATAACAGTTTGATAAGGAAATTAGAGTTTATAATAGTGTAGTCATTGAAATAAGTTAGAAGAAAGAATTGACATAATCTTCAATGTTTGTATCATAGTTTACTTGAATGTAGTTATAAAAATATTCAAAAGATGAAATTTTATCTGCATTTGTGTCTGCATTGCAAGTGTTATAATTGTGTTTTAATACTTTGTCCAAGTATTTTTAAAATGTTCACAGTTTTCTGGAGTACGCACATTTAAACCCAATACATTTGAATTCGATATAGGCGATAGAAAAGGGTCAGTGTCTTTCGCCCTTACTAAAAATTAGGATCTATTTCAGGTCTTAAAGAGTTGTAATTTGTATAATGACATGGAGATTGTGGTCTGGGAAAACTAAGTCCCAATGATAAGTTACTGAAATAGATCCTACATAGATTGAACATTTGAGATTGAAGTTTCTATTGGTGTTCTTTTAACCTTTGCTGTGTTAGCTTTATAAGGTGTGTTTAAAGCGCTAGCAGTTTTAGCCATATATTTCCTAACTTGGTCAGGATAAGACAGGTCTACTTCAAAATATTCAACCATTTTAATTTTATATTCATAAGGAATACAACTATAAATAGTACTAAATATCATTAATTTTTTCATTATTGGGGAAAAAGAAGCTCCAAAATATGTCATAGCATTTTTTTTCAAAAGTATCTATAGCAGTCTGAACTTGTGAACCAAAATCTTAAAATACAAAATTTTTATTCCAAGTTTTTAAATTGTGAGAACATTTCAAAACATGATTCTGTGGTCAATGGGCTTAAAGCATTTAGCAAACTATTTGAAAATTCTACCCATGTCCTAGCATTCTTTAGCTCTATACTAGAATTTATGATAAGCCTCGCTTTGCCATTAGGCTCCAAAAACCTTGGATTAGCTGCTAGCTTTTCCACATCTGTATAGATGTGTTCATTTCTAAAGAGATCATTAATAAATAAATAAATAATTAGTAGAAAAAACTTACGTAGACATATTAAAATGCTATTTTGTTAATAATAAAAATAATAATAATAAAATTTAATGATTTGATTTATCTGAAAAAAATGTCCTTCGTCTTCTTGGTCAACAGATGAAAATGGAAAATGATCTTAAATGACTAAATGACGTCCTCTTCAGTTTCTACCAAAAATAATAATTTCTACAGAAATAATAATTTGATAGACCACGTGGAATGTTCACATATGAGATGATCAACTAAAAAATTTAAACTTTTGACAACATCTTAAAATTAATAAGTTGTATCCAAATGCCTAATAAAAAAAATGAAAATATAAATAAAAATGTTAAAAAAACACACACCCTTAAATTTTAAAATATGGATCAATAAATAATTAGTAGAAAAAAATGAATAAACATGAAAACGATATATATATTATATATATATATATATATATATATATATATATATATATATAATATATATATTATATATATAATATAATATATACCATAAAAATATAAATATTAACAGTATATGGAAAAAAGGAAAAAATGATAAAAAAAATAATAATTTAAAAAAGAGAGAAAAAATATTAATGTGTTTAAACTCAAAGGGATAAGTGCAATATGATTGAGGGTGTATCTAATAAATTTCATATATAAAAAATATATAAATAAGTAAATGTGAGTCATATTAAATGAATTATATTTAGTTTTAGTAGAGAAAAAAATTTAACTAATGATTGTAAGTAATATTTGATCTTAAGAGTTTAATAAGAACAATTATGTAAATTATATAGAGATAATTGCTTTCCTCATGTAGTATCAGTTTACTTACTAATACTCATTATATTGAAATTTGGCAAGAGTATAAAACTAAAGAATTTGATTTTGTAATTAAATAATACCAACTAAAGAAATCGTTATACATGAATCTCTATTTAAAGAATTTTATTTTGTAATTAAATAACACCATTTGATTAATAAATCAAGTTTTAAGCTTGAATCTCAAATTAAATATCTAATTCTATAATTAAGTAACACGCATCACTTAAAAATAGTTATCACTCTCACAATTTATTAACAAGATCAAGTTAGGTTACTTGCTGTAATAAATTCTGTCAAAATCCCTTGACAAAGATCAAATAGGTTACTTGTCAAAAAAATATATCATTAAGAATTATCAATTACTTAATGTTAAATTAGGTTAAATGAATGTTAATATTAAAAACTAAAAATGATTACTAAATCATTATCATATTTATCTAATATATGATCAATAAGATTGATTTATTATAATGGTTTGATCAAATGACTTTGAGGAACAGCTGACTTGACAGCTGTCATTATTATTGCTGAGTTATTGAGGTGGAGTTAAATAACATGGGGGAATGCTCCTTTAACAATTTACAACACCTTTCACAAAGGTAGTTTTACTTAGAGAGAGACCCCAACCACAGACAGAAAGAGTCTTTTATACGAGAGACATCGACCTAAAACTGACTCCCCACATCCAGCCACCCTTTTTCCAATTCTTTGTTTTTGATTTCCATTTTCAAACCACACAAAATACCAAATCATATTTCTTCGCTCACATTACAATTATTATGTCTTTAGAAAATATTATCAATTTAATTTCACAAGGAAACATTTTATTTGAACTAATAGAGTGAAAATTTAACAAATTCTATTCTACATCAACATTTTTCACTCTTCTTGCATTAAAAAACTTAAATAAATATGTTATCAAAGAGGATTTAATCTTCCTAAGATATTATAAGGATACCCTTTTTTTATTATTCACACTCACACTTTCTTTATACGTCTACTAATTGTTTTTTATTAAAATGAGACTCGAATGAGAATAAAAAAACACAAATGCAAGAAAAATATATTAATGTTGTCATCAAAATTTCTCCATAAGAGGGGGAAAGAATTAAACTTCAATAATCGTTTCAAAGTCAGGATTAGTATTTAAATGAATATGGTTTTTAATATAAAAAATAAATTAATATGCTCTAATTAGTTTTATCAAAAACTAAAGAAATAAAAGGTAAAAGAAAAGAGAAGAAATTATGTTGAGATGTACGACATCATGCTTTAAAACACCCAATAAGAAGAGTTGTCAGGCGTAAAATTCTTTTCTTAAAAATTAATAATTATTTAAAGATATTATACATATACTTTAAAATATAAGAAAAATAATTTTGAAATATAAATGATTTAATTATAAATATTTCTTAAATGAAAATTAAAGATGGAAAAATGGTGAACAAAATGCAACATAACAATAATAAAACTGGACGACAACTTCGTAAATATAGGAATTAAATAAAGAGAAAAAAGGATATGGCTTACCAAACGTAAATTATTGATTTGAAAAGGAAAAAACTTTGCAATAATAATAATAATAATAATAATAATAATAATAATAATAATAATAATAATAATAATAATAATAATAATAATAATAATAATAATAATAATAATAATAATAATAATAATAAATAATAATAATAATAATATAATAATAATAATAATAATAATATAATATAATATAATGTAATATATAATAATAATAATAATAATAATATAATAATAATAATAATATAATAATAATAATAATAAAAATAATGATAATAATAATAATAGTAAGTTGAAATATTATTTTGATTATTATTAATATTATTATTATTATCATTATTATTATTATTATTATTATTATTATTATTATTATTATTATTATTATTATTATTATATTATTATTATTATTATTATTATTATTATTATTATTATTATTATTATATTATTATCGTTTAAAAGCCTAAACTCTTGTGAGGCAGAACCGACGTAATATTAGATCCATATGTAATTAAATTTTGTTCTCTTCCTCGTTGATTTTTATTAATTATTAATAGGAAAAATTTAGAATAATTTCATAAAGTCAAAATTGGAGCTAATGTTGAATGTATTTCGTTCCTACCTGATTTTACGCATCAAAGTTCAATTTCCCAATTTCTGATATTTCGTACTTGTATTTTTATGAAAAATATTTTTCCAACTTTTTTTGTAATATGATTTGAAATGCATTAAAATTGACCATTTCCCTCATGTTCATTGTTGAGGTTTTACATCACGTAAGCTTTTTGCTTCGTATCTCAAGTTTTGACATAAAACTCATTCCTTTCCTCTTTGGTGATGCCAGAAAATTTGAGTGAATTGTTTCGACAAGTAAATAACATTCATATTTCGAGAATTTACTACACCTTGGCATATAGTCCTCATTCAACTCAGTATATATATATATATATATATATATATATATATATATATATATATATATATATATATATATATATATATATATATATATATATATATATATATATATATAATATAACTGCTCGGGGAATTGAACCTGGGCCCAAAAGATGGAAGTCCATTGTGCTAACCGCTACTCCACCGATGGTTCAAAAGGAAACTATTCGGAACTTCTACTGACATATCGTCTAGT
>SEYY01022205.1:52500-55000 GCA_009176605.1 Armadillidium nasatum | reverse complement strand
ACACACACAAATAATGTATTCTAAACTAAAAACAGTTTTCTTCACAGTTATGACTAAAATAATTTTTTTTACCTTCACTATTTATATTTTCTTAATTTTTAAAACAATACATTAAATTGCATTCAAACATTTACATACAATTTCAAAACAACCTCACACACATTTACATTCACACATACACTCGTGATATAAATAAATATATACGACAAAGAGGGTTTCGATAAATTTTTACTATATCACAGATATTTATCACAATGTATAGATTGATGAGATGTCATACACTACTTTTATATTCAATAATTGCCACTCTTAATTATCAGGCAGTCATTTAAGCACTTCGCATATGTAAAATCATATTAAAGCGATAATTTATTATGTGATAACAATTTTTATTTATAAATATTTTTATAGAATGACGTTGTGGATGTGAAATGAAATGATTAGATATTGTAAATACATGGTTATATTATATGGCACATGAAATGAGTCATAAACATGAAATATGAGGTATTGATAGGCTGCGATACAAATATCAGTCGTGTGATTATGATGTCGTAGACAAAATGTTACATTTAGCCATTTGAATGTAGTGAATTAAAGTAAATAGTAGTACATAAATTAATTGAGTCATAAACAGAAAATATTATCTACGAAGATCGAAACCGAATTCTTGATATTTCTTGTTTTATCTACGTGGTACAATGGTGTTTGTACATATATACGGGTATGAATATAGGTGTGTGTATATATACCAGGCCTTATAAATGCTTAAGTGTTTTACTACTTCAGGGTATAAAATTCTCCTATAAATTAAAAAGAAAAAATATTTAAAAAAAAATTTAAAAATTCAGAAAATAAAAAATAATTTCAGAAAAGAATAAAAATATATTATAATTTTTTTTAAATAAATAAAAAAAAAAAAACATTAAAATAAATTAAGAAAAAAATTTAAGAAAAAATCTACAAGTAATAATTCATACGATATAATCGGAGACGCAGCTATGAATATAAGAGGAAAAATAATAATTCATACGATATAATCGAAAGAGTAGTATCGGATTCCGTGATACAACGCGTGTACGAGAGAAGAAATAGAAAAATTTTCAAAGTCCTATTATCAGTTTAACGGTAGGAGGCTTTATTCGTGACAACGGCTAGGATTGGTTACCATTAAAACATCATAAAATGTGGGAGGCACCGTGACGTCATCGATGTAGTTGTGAGGATTTGTTTCTACTTGTGCATGTGTGTGTTTGTGTCTGTGAGAAGAAGACTATAAAGTTTGCATTTGGGATATAAAATTAGTTGGATTCTCATTCGGATTCGGATTCGAGAAATTAAGAAATTTGCTAGATTCGGATGCGAATCCTTTAATATACGGTAACATAAAAATTTAAACAACCTCTTGGTATCCCTTGTGATAAAAACTTCTGCCCTATTTTCTGAACCATCTCTAAAAACTCTTGTAAATCTGCCTTTTTGCCACTTATTTTTTCTGAATGTACTATAACTAACACTCCTGAAAAGACTTAATCTCTCAACATATTTTTTCATCTAATTAATCCCTGTACGATTCAGGCATCCTTCATCTTACTCCTCTTCTCAGAAACTCCATGCATCTTCCTGTAATCAAACGTGGTCGGTTGCAAGAAGAAGAAGGAAGAAGGAAACCCAAAGGAAATAAACTGAAAGAGTAGTGGCCTTTGCCATAAACCTTTAAAAAACTTTGAAGATTTCAAGCGACACCAAGCAATTCTCCTCGTACCTTCAAAAGGTAGAATATAATAAATCAGTGAGATAAGAAAGTATGTAACCAGTAGACCGTCTCACCTGATGAGCTAGCATCTATCCTCATTCAACTTTACTCTCTATGCTCTAATAGTAATAATTTCCCTTTCTCCTGGAAGCGAACAGATGTTCATTCGATCCCTAAGAATGGTAAACTTTCTATTATTTTTAACTATTGTCCTATAGCTCCTACAAAAATTCTGTCTAAAATCTTCGAAACTCTCCTAAACCCTCATTTCTTAGATAACCTAAAATCTCAGATCATCAGTATAGCTTTCGATGCTCAAGGTCCACTCGTGATATACTTTCCTATCTTACTGATTTATTTTATCCTGCCTTTTGGGAATACGAGGAGAATTGCGTGATGTCACTTGAAAAATCTAAAGCTTTTGACGGTTTATGGCAAACGTCATTACTCTCTAAGTTCACAAAGAATAAATTCATCTCTTGGCATCTTAGTAGTTAAAACTATCTATGAATTTTCAACATATCAAAATATTAGATATCCTTTTGGATGGCAGCATCAAAATTTGTTGTTGAATATGTTTTAACATGGTAAGTCTTGGCATTTTCCAAGCTTAACGACAAGATTAAAATTTAAAAGTTTATGTAAAAATCATATCTCCCTCACATTGATGTAAAATCTTCCAGAAGTTTTGTCACATTATGTATTTACTATATAAGGCCTTTTTATGTAGATTCTCATTTTAAA
>SEYY01022205.1:27500-45000 GCA_009176605.1 Armadillidium nasatum | reverse complement strand
AAGAGGTAAGTTTAGAAATCAAAGCTTTGTGCCAGACTTTATCGAAGGCTTTCGATATGTCCAGCGAGACAGCAAAGGATTCACCGAAATGCCGAAGAGCAGAGGATCAAGAGTCAGAGAGAGAAAGGAAAGATGATCAATAGTAGAGGTTTGTTACGAAAGCCAGAAAGGTCAGAGATAAGATTAAATGAATTGAGATGTTTCTAAATATTCCTGTTAAGGATTGATTCGAAAACTTTGGAGAGAAAGGAGGTCAAAGAAATGGGACTATAGTTGGAGGGTTGAGAGGGGTCCCCTTTCTTCGGCACAGGCTGAATGAGCGCACATTTCCAGCAAGAAAGGAAGGTTGAAATAGAAAGAAGTAGATGAAATAGTTTACCAAGTCAGGGTGCAATCTCGGAAGCACAAGTTTTGAGAACCACAGGAGGAATGCTATCGGGAACATACGGCTTCCTAGTATTAAGATCAGAGAGAGCAGAAATGACATCTTTAGAAGAAATTCTAATTTTAGGCATAAATGAGTTTGAGGAGGTTGAAGTAGGTTGTATAGTTCCGGCATAATTAGGTTGAATTAGAGGCAAAATTTGAGAGAAGTAAAACAGCAGTTGTGCCGTCGGAAGATACTAAAGGAGGGAAAGAGGAAGAAACAAAGTTAGAGTTGACTTTTTTTGCAAAATGCCAGAAAGAACGTGAAGAAGAGGAACCAGAAAGATTATTGCACTTTCTACTGAGAAAAGAGTTTTTAGTGTTACGAAGGATAGATTTTGAACGATTCCGTGATGAAATATAAGTAGTGTGAGTTTCTGGAGTTTGAAGATGATGGTAATCCCTGATGGCAACATCCCTGTGGCTGATAGCGCGAGAACAAGCAGAGTTAAACGCAGGTTTGTAAGGTTTAGTAGTAGGGAAAGAAAATGTAATGTACGCTTCCATGCCAGAAAGAATCACCTCAGTAATGCGTTCTGCACACTCCAAGGAACACCTCCCACGGAAGTAATAATCATTCCATGGAAAATCAAAGAAGTACGACCGCAAGTCTGACCAGCTTGAGTCACCGAAATGCTACAAACGTTTCCTTTCAATATAAGGGGTCTTTCCTGCCGGAGACTTAGAAGAGATAGAAGAGGATACCGAGATAAGAAGGTGATCGGAGGAACCCAGAGGAGGAAAGAGTTTAACAGTATAAGGAGAAGAATTAGAAGTTAGAAAAAGATCTAGAATGCTGGGTTCATCTCCAAGATGACCAGGTATACGAGTAGGGAGCTGCACTTATTGCTCAAGGTCGTTTTGGGTAGAGAAATGGAAGGCACGTTCACCAGCTGTATCATGAGAACTAGAAGAAAGCCGTTGGCGGTGGTGAACATTGAAATCACCTAATATGATGATTTCAGAGAAAGGAGAAGAAGAATTTATGATAGTCAGTAGAATTAGGAGATAAATAAACTGAACAAATGAATTTAGTCGTAGAATGGCAAGAGAGCCAGAGCCACAAGGTGGAAAATTAGAAAATTAGGTGGACTCCAAATTGGAGACACGAGAAGAAACGACATCGTTGCGCACGTATGCACAACAACCGCCTTTGGATGAAATTTTAGGATAGAGACAGTAGGATTAAACAGAAAAGGGTTTGCTGTCAGACACTCAAACATCTGAGTTTCGGTAAAGAATAAGAAGTGAGGTCTAGAAGAAGAGAGGTGATGTTCAACAAAGTGGAAATTGGAGTGCAGACCGCGATTAAGAGTCAGACAGGAGGGAAAGATGATCACCAGTAGAGCGTTTGTTACGAAAGCCATACTGGCGATCAGACATAAGATTAGAATAATTGAGATGTTTCCAAATCTTCCTGTTAAAGATAGATTCGAAAACTAGAAAGAACGGAGGTTAAAGAAATAGGACGATAGTTAGAGGGTTGAAATTGGCCCTCCTTCTTCGGCAAAAGCTGAATGAGTTCACGTTTCCAAAAAGAAAGGAAGGTTGAAGTAGAAAGACAAAAACGAAATAGTTTACCAAGGTGCAATCTCGGAAACGCAAGTTTTGAGAACCACAGGAGATTTTTGCATTTTCTACGGAAAATTTTTTTTGGTGTTGCGGAAAATAGATTTTGCACGATTCCGTGATGAAATGTAAGTTGAATGAGTTTCTGGAGTTTGAAGGCGACGGTAATCTCTGAAGGCAGCATCCCTGCTGCGGATAGCACGAGAACAAGCAGATTTAAACAAAGGTTTGCTAGGTTTAGTAGAAGAGAAACAATATGGAATGTTCCCCTCTATGCCAGAGAGAATCATCTCTGTTAGGCGCTCTGCACATTCCAAATGACCCCTTTCACGAAAGCATTAATCAATTATATTGATTACCATGGAAAATCAGAAAAGTACAACCTCAAGTCAGACCAGTTAGTGGTACCGTAATGCCAGAAACGTCTCCTCGCCGAAGGCGGGGGCAGTTCTTGCTGAAGACTTGAAGAGAACCAAACAGGATTCAGAGATAAGAAGGTGATCTGATGAACCCAAAGGAGGAAAGAGTTTAACAGAATAAGTGGAAGGATTAGAAGTTAAGAAAAGATCACGTTTGTTTAGTTCATCCCCAAGACGATCAGGGATACGGGTAAGGAGATGCACCAACTCTTGAAGGTTGTTCTAGATAGAAAAGTGGTAGGCGAGTTCACCGGCTGGATCATGAGAGCTAGATGAAAGTCATTGGTGTTGGTGAACTTTGAAATCACCTAAAATGATGATTTCGGAGAAAGAAGAGAAAAAATGTGTTTTATTTTGGAGTTATCATAGTCGAAGAATTTTTTACGATCAGTAGAATTAGGAGATAAATAGACAGAACAAATGAATTTAGTTGTAGAGTTGCAGGAAAATTTAAGCCATAATGTAGAGAATTCAGAAGACTCCAAATTAGAGACACGAGAACAAATGACATCGTTGCGTGCATATGCACAACATCAGCCTTTGGCTGAAAATTGAGAATAAGGACAGTAGGAGGAAACAGAGTAGGGTTTGTTTTCAGAACACTAAGACACCTGGGCTTCAGTTAGGAACAAGAGATGAGGTCTAGAAGAAGAGAGATTGTGTTCGGCAAGTGGAAATTAGAAATAAGACCGCAAATGTTGCAGAAGTTAATGAAAAAAGAAGACCGTGCACCAGGGCAAATCGGCTTCAAAGATTTGGTGGCACCAACCCCATCACCGGAGGCTACCAACTCCCAAGTGGTGATGGGGAAAGGGGTGAATGAAAGGCTATGTTTGGAAGCTGCCCCTCCAAGCCTCTCCGAGGCATTTTTCGTTTCGCCATTTTAGAGTACAACCTATATATGTGTACGTGCTTGTAAATATATATATAATATATATATATATATATATATATATATATATATATATATATATATATATATATATATATATATATATATATATATAATATATATATATATATATATATATATATATATATATATATATATATATATATATATATATATATATATATATATATATATATATATATATATATATATATATATATATATATATATATATATATATATATATATATATATATATATATATATATATATATATATATATATATATATATATATATATATATATATATATATATATATATATATATATATATATATATATATATATATATATAGAGAGAGAGAGAGAGAGAGAGAGAGAGAGAGAGAGAGAGAGAGAGAGAGAGAGAGAGGAATAAAGTCGTATATAAGAAAGAAGTGAAAAACGTTTTAAAAAAGAGTTTTAAGCTTGTTTTTATTGAGAAAACTTTTAATGGTTTATTTGATACATGCGTCACAAATTCAGAGGATACAAAATTTATCTCTTCTGCAAAAGAATTATAAAATTTAGTAATTTATAAATCATTAAAAAAGAAAAATTCATTTTCACCTTTATAAACAAAAGGTAAAATTAATTTGAAACGAAAATTTTATGATTTGTGAAAAGAAAACATCTCCAAATTCGTCTAACTGAAATTATTGGTTTAAAATGCCGTGAAATTGAAGAATCAAAAACTGAAATTTCATTCCAGTAGAAAAAGAACTGCAATCAGTAGGAATGATGCTATGAAACAATAACTACATAATATGAACAATAAAAAGTTATGAAAGAGTCGATTGAAAATCTTGAAAGAGATCACGTGTTCTCTTCCTGCTATAAATGTATTTTGCTCAATACTGTCTCCGACTTTGGTTCGAAACAATTTGCGAATTTTTATTTATTTGAATATGATTTTGATTTTATTTCCACTTAAAGAGGTATAATAGCCAGAGTTTTGATAAACTCTAAGACATATTCTATCTTATCTGTCTTAACAGTCTTAAACTTTATTCAAATATCTGATATTTGAAAGTATTAATTCAGCATCAGAGGATCTATCGAAAACATTTCACTATTAAAAGCAATTTCTCAGAATTACATTCATCTACATTCGATAATTTGATAGGGTGGATAAAAGAAACCAGTTTATATTTCACATATCAAATTTAATATTAAATAATAATAATAATAATAATAATAATAATAATAATAATAATAATAATAATAATAATAATAATAATAATAAATAATATAATAAATAATAATAAAAATAATAAAAATGATAATATAAAATTATTATGTAATTTATCATATGTAATATATATATACATATATATATATATATATATATATATATATATATATATATATATATATATATATATATATATATATATATATATATATATATATATATATATATATATATATATATATATATATATATATAATATATATATATATATATATATATATATATATATATATTAAAACTAACTAGAAAAATAAAAACTTTTAAATAGTATGAAAACTTTATTGCTTTGCAAGACTCCCATCCTATTTAGAGAAAGTATGTCAAAAAGTGTTTTGAAATCCAAAAATGAGAAAACTGTCACTAAAAGAGGGATGACAAAACAACTTTTTGAATTTTTTTCACAAAAGATCACCAAACGAGGAGCAGAGGAATGAATTGCTGCTGGGATTTCTCCACCTGTAATTATAATATATATATATATATATATATATATATATATATATATATATATATATATATATATAATATATATATATATATATATATATATATATATATATATATATATATATATATATATATATATATATATATATATATAATTAATATTTGCTATTGAACTCGAACCAGCAACCTTAAAGATGATAAGTCTTGTGCGTTAACCACTAGGCCATGGCAATTAAAAAAAGAAATCTCATTGTAACAGCTCATGATCTACAGCCTTGACGTCAATCCCAAATGACTCCCCGACTGCAACTCAGACAAAGGGTAACGAAGTCAAATGTCGAATCCATCATTCTCAGACAGTTATATAACAACGTTTAAAAGTTTGCCAAAACAATCACAGACTATTTCTATATAGAAAATTAGTGTCTGCAATTGGACTCTAACCATCAACCTTTAAGATTGTATGTCTTGTGCGTTAACCACTAGGTCATGGCAGTTCAAAAGGAAAACGCATTAGAACAGCTCATGATCTACAGTCATGACGTCAATCTCAAAGGACTCCCCCGAAATGCAACTCAGGCAAAGAGCAACGAGGTCAAAGGTTGAATCTATCACTCGCAGACACTTATATAATAAAGTTTTAAAGTCTGCAAAAAGACTCATAGACTATTTCTATATAACGCACAAGAGTTACTATCTTAAAGGTTGCTGATTCGAGTCCAATAGCAGGCATTAATTTTCTGTACATAAATAGTCTGTGAGAATTTTAGCAGACTTTAAAACTTTATTATATATATATATATATATATATATATATATATATATATATATATATATATATATATATATATATATATATATATATATATATATATATATATATATATATATATATATATATATATATATATATATATATATATATATATATATATATATATATATATATATATATATATATATATATATATATATATATATATATATATATATATATATATATATATATATATATATATATATATATATATATATATATATATATATATATATATATATATATATATATATATATATATATATATATATATATATATATATATATATATATATATATATATATATATATATATATATATATAATATATATATATATATATATATATATATATATATATATATATATATATATATATATATATATATATATATATATATATATATATATATATATATATATATATATATATATATATATATATATATATATATATATATATATATATATATATATATATATATATATATATATATATATATATATATATATATATATATATATATATATATATATATATATATATATATATATATATATATATATATATATATATATATATATATATATATATATATATATATATATATATATATATATATATATATATATATATATATATATAGGCAGGGCAGTGAGTTGTTACCATTTCTTTTCGCACTGTACTGTACAGCTGTCTTAAAAGAATATGCATAAGGTGCATAAGGGAGAATAGAGAACACACATTGGTATACGATGATGAAGAGGCAGTGATAACAAGAGGGACTGAGGATCTTCAGGAAGCTGTGAATAGGTGGAATGATGTGAGAACTCTATGGGCATGAAAATAAACAGAGAGGAAACAGAAGTAATGGTAATAGCTAGGGAGAGAGAATAGATAGTTGGGAACTTTGAGAGGACTAGACTTAAGAAGGCTTGTAAATTTAAATACTTGGGTGCGGTGTTAGGCGAAGAGTTAAGACTGGAGAACGAGCTGAGGGAGAGAATAAGAAGATTCTCAAAGAATTGTGAAAATGTTGCATCCACTAGCAAATGAAAGAGGAATACCAGCAGATGTGAAATTACTAATATATAAAACAATACTGAGACCAATATTTTTGTAAGGTTGAGAATGTTGGGCAATGAATAGAGTGCATAAGAGCAGAATCAAAGCAACGGAGATGAGAGTACTCATTTATCAGGTTAGTATCAATGAGAGATAGGATGAGGAGTGAACTGGTGAGAGAGGAACTTGGACTGGAATTCAATTTTGGAATGCGTAGAAAGAAACCAGCTGAGATGGTTTGGTCACGTGAAAAGAATGGGCGAAGGAGTTACTGAGAGAGATGCTGGAATGGAAACCAGAAGGAAGAAGTCTGACCGAAAGACTAAAGAAGAGATGGATGGAGGCGGTAGAAGAAGCTATATAACGAAGGAGCAAAACACTGGAAGAGGTGGGAGACAACCGAATGTTTGAGGACAGAAATGCGTGGAGAAGATTCTAGAGGAGTGGCACCCGACAGACACCAGCCTACTGGTTTGGACGGTGATATATATATATATATATATATATATATATATATATATATATATATATATATATATATATATATATATATATATATATATATATATATATATATATATATATATAATTAGATCAACTATAATGCCATCCAATTATATTTTACTCTGCTAAAAATTCTATTTTTCCATATTAATCAAATTTGCTTGAAAGATGGAAAAAATATTTATATAAAAACGCAAGACATTAAAACTAAGTAACTAATTTAAAAATGGAAAAAGAAAAAGAACAGTTTTTCGAGTCCTAAACACAGTGGTCATTATTCCAGGAAAATCCCAACTTCGGAAGAGAAGCGAACCTCGTCCTAAGCTAAAAGATTATTTTTAAGTCGATTTGAAAAGACGCTCCTATTTTTTTTTTTTTTTTAATTTTTAGAATAATTTTCACTATTTACTAATAATTTTTTTCTCCAGGATTTTAGTAATAAAAGATTCCAAAACTTTCAGTTCTCAATATTACTAGCAGAAAGCACTAACTTTTCAGAATTCATATCAACTGTTTTTTTTCCATTTTTATATTGATGAAAGTAGAATTATGATCCCAACTCCTTAAGCTATAACCATGCTGATATATACTACTCATAAAATCATCCGTCTCAACAAAATATTTTTCCTTTCAATCCATACAACCTATATTATAAATACCAATATTGTTTTCTTTATTTTTCAATCAGAGTATCGATATAGTTTCTTTCTTTATAGTATTAGACCGACTATACTAAGGACACCGTATTTAATTTTTTTAGTTGGAAGTCAATGTGAAAAGGAATATTGATTCTTACATCATATAAAGATATTTTCCGAACGTTATCATTGGTCACATATATTTTCTTCTTATGTTCCTAAAAAGAATTATTTATGACTCTTTCAGGGTAATATTAACGATTTAAAATTGTTGTATTGAAATTTAACTCATCTTTATGGGAGGTAGGTCTACCTCGCAGTCTCCACAACTCAACTCCCACACATAACCAACAGTATAGAGCATTCCTCAAACATTTTCTTCTTCACCTCTCTTTTCAACTTTCCTCTCTTCCAAATATCCCTCAAGCCCCCCAACACCCTCTCATTTTCTCTTATTCTATATTATATCTCCCTCACTATCTTCTCCCCCCCACTCAAAATTCAGACCCAGATATTTAAATGAATTAATCCACTCCAATCTCTCCTTCCCCATCTTAATTTGAAGTTCATTTCCCCACCTACATGTCTCTCCCTCTCTCTCTATGTTTAAACCTAACTCATCACAACCTTTTGCAAACTCTTCCACAAGAACCTTTAACCCCCCCCCCTGAGTCTCAGACCAAAGCACAACGTCATCGGCATATAATAACACATTTGCATTCCATATATCTTGTTGATCCATCATTCTCACCTCTTTACCTTCTCTTTCCATCAATCTCACCACTTTTTCTATAAATAAATTAAATAACCCCGAAAACATTGCTCAATCCACATCAAAAAACTTAGTTTCCATACTATTTATTTTCACATACGCTCTTCTATTCCTATAAAGTGATCTAATACCCTCAGTTACTTTCTCTTCAATTTCATACTAGCTCAAAACCTCCAACAGCATACTCCCGTCCGCCCTATCATAAGCTTTTTCTAGGTACGTAAAGCACAAAAACACATCCTTCCCTTTTTCTCTATTTTCTCATTGCTCATCATATATCAATCCATTAATGCCTATCTTTTACAATAAAATTCCATACATTTTTCCCACTATGCTATGCAATCTTATTCCCTTATAACTTTCGCACTCAAATTTATCTTCCTTTCCTTTATCTAAAGGGACCAAGCATGCATCTTGTCAATTTTATGGCACCTATCCAATTACACAACATAAATTAAATAACCTCGCTAACCAAATTACTACACTTAACCCCCCCTTCTTTTCCACCTAATATCTCTCTACTTATCCCATTCAAACCTGTCGATTTATCACTCTTCTATTTCCTCATAGCTTTACCTATTTCTTTTACCAAAATCCCACCCACAACCTCCTCTACATTTCTATCCCTTTCCCTCTCCAACACCTCAACCTCTCTCCTTACCTCAATCACATTCAATAGTTTGCTAAAGTACTCCACCCAACTTGCTCTAGTCTCACTTTCAATCTGTCTTATTTCTCCATCTAATCTTTTTACCCCACCTCTTTGTACCTCCCTCTTATTCCCAACTTTATTTACTTCCTTCCAAAACATCTTACTCCTTTCTCTAAAATCTCTAATCTTATTACCCCATTTTTCATCTGCTCTTTCTTTGCTCCATTTTGGCTATCCTTTTCTTTACCTTATATGTTTCCCAATTTTCAAACCTTTTCGTGCTCAAAAATATAACTGTTATATAGTGTTTAGCTTTTGTCGGAGAGTGGGTGTGTTTGTGCTCTCTCATAGTGGATTTTTAACTTTATTATTTATTTATTTTTTTCCATATCATGTGTTTGTGTTAAATTAAGTGAAAATATGTATGTGTTTTTTTATTTATTATTATTCTACATCTTGTCAATCATTGTCCTGCACTAATTTAAGATTACTAAATATTTACTACGTGGATGATCGTCATTTTTAAAGATAAGTTCAAGTTTTAACTTTTTAATTTTCATTTTATGTAGGTTTTATTATTGGGAAGTTTTATTTCTGTGAACAAAAATTATTTCCATTTAATATTATTTGAGTTTTTATCTTAAATTTTTTTAGGATTATTTTAAGTTTAAATTTTTGATTTTAAAATCATTTTGCAGTTTTTAAATTTGTGTTTTATATGTAAATATTATTTAAGTTTTACTGAAATATATATATTTATTTGCTTTTTTGTTTGTCTGTTTGTTTGACTTTGTTTGATTGTTTGCTTGTCTGTTTACTTGTCGGTTTCTTTGTCTGTTTGTCTGATATAATTGAGATTGTGAGTGTAGAATGGCAAGTGTGCGCAGGCGTGGGTTCTCTATATACCTTACCAACGTGTGTGGCTTACTTTCTAATTTTACCTATGTGGAATACCATCTCTCTCACTCTCATCCAAATCTTTTGCTCTTCTCTGAGCCCCAGATATCTAAGAATTCCTCCTCAAACTTTTTTAGTATATCCAACAATAACTTATTTTATAATTTTCGTTCTAAGGATGGAGTTTGTGCATACGTAAACACAAACACTCCGGTAACACGTCTTGTAAATCTTGAATCTCCTAACTTCGATGTTCTGTGGTTTAAAATCTTTCTTCCTACCACTTCAATAATCTTGTGTTTCTGCTACTGTTGTCCCAATAGAACAGATTATTCTACCTTTTTTGAATACTTAGCTACTTCTCACGAGACTGTTATATCTTCACATCCAAATACTGAAGTCCTCTATTTAGGTGATTTCAATGTACACAACATTGAATGGTTAGGGTTCTCCCGTACTTATCCAGAAGGGGAAGAGGCCGAATCATTTAGTATTCTCAACGATCTGGAGCAACTGATTAAAGAACCAACACGCATTCTGGATAGTCCCAACCAATTCTTAAACACTCACGACTTATGTTTCACTACTAGTCTTTCTTTCTATAAACACGCTATTCTCGCACCTATCGGTAACTTTGACCACAACCTAATTGCTCTTAATTTTCAAGCTTTCTCTTTAACTGCTCCACCCTGACCTAAGCGTATCTTCTGGCACTTTGATCGGGCTGACTGAGGGGCTTTGAGTTGCTTCCATGCTAACTATGCTTGGATGAACTGCTTTGTCTTTGAAGACGTTACGGTTTCTGCTAATAAGGTGGGGTCTATAATAGTTGATGGGATGAGCAGGTTCATTTCTTTTTCGTCTAAATCTTTCTCTCCTTAAAATCCATGGTTCGATCGCGCTTGTTCTCGCGTCATTCAAGCTAGAAACATCGCGTATCGAGAGTGGAAAATCTCTCCTTCTCCTATCACTCTCGCTAATTTTCATTCAGCTCCTAATCGTTGCAAGGATATTCTTCGACGAACAAAGCAGGCTTTCATTAAAAGAAGGCGTGTTGAGCTCCTAAATTCTCCTTCTGATAAATCTTTATGGCCTCTTTCCAAAAAGATCTCTAACAACTTCTGTAAATCCTCCTTTCCTCCTCTTATTCACTCTGATGGTTCCTGTGCTAACACTTCGACTTAAAAGGCTAAGTCTCTTTGGCCTCCTGTCCCATGCCTTTACCTGAGATTACATTTGATTAGGTGCATGAGCTTCTGAAATCTATGAACGTTAGGAAGGCAAGCTGATCGGATGGTATTCCTCCCCGAGTTTTAAGGGAATGTTCCTTCTGAGCTAGCTCCATCCCTCGTTCAACTTTTCTCTCTCTGTCTCAATACTAGTACTTTTCCTCAGTGTTGGAAGCGCGTATTAATCCAACCTATTCCGAAAAAAATTAGACACTCTGATCCTTCTGACTAACACCCTATCTAAGATCTTTGAAACCCTTCCCAACTCTCATTTTTTAGATCATCTGGAATCTCATTCTCTTCTTTCTGATCATCAGGATGGCTTTCGGCGCTAGAGGTTTACTGGTGATATACTTTCCTATCTCACAGATCTATGGTCTTCTGCCCTTAGGGACCATGGTAAGACTTGTGTGGTTGCGCTTAACATATCCAAGGCATTCACTGCTCACTGCTCTCCAAGCTCCCCTCCTTTGGGTTTTCTCCTTTTCTTTGCTTACTTATGTCTAGCTTTCTTTCTAATCGTTCCAATTCGGTTGTTGTTCCTTCTCTGTCAATAGTGGTGTTCTTCAGGCTTTGTCTTGTCTCCTACTCTATTCCTACTTTTCATTAATGATCTCAGTTGCTCGTCTAACCATATCCATTCATATGCCGTTGACTCGACCAACCATTCTTCTACTCATTTTAAATTTGCTCCCTCCTTTGCATCTAGAGTTACCTCTCGTCTTCATCTTTCCGATTCCATTCTTGCAGATCTGGATAGAATTTCCTGGTGGTTTAGTCTCAACCTTGTGAAATTCAACTCTTTAAAAACTCAACTTATAGAAATCTCTCTCTCTCTCAAAGACACCTCCTAACTTTTCTATTTCTTTCGATGGTTCTCCCGTCTCTACCGTTGACAATATAAATATTCTTGGCCTTTGTATAAACAAAAAAATGTCTTGGAAACTTCACATCACAATGGTTGCTAGGGCGGCCTCTAAGAAGCTGGGAGTTCTCTTTAGAATGCGAGAATTGTGCATTGTCTGCAAATAAATTTTGTGTAGACATAGGCAGCTCCAGGCTTGTTCGCTGTGGTGCCTCCTTCTTACCAGCCACCTCTGTTTTGTGGAATTCTCTCCCATCTTCTGTTTCTTGCTGAATTTAATCTCCATTCTTTTAAGGCCCATGTCTGTGCTCTCTCGCGAAATTTGCGTTAGGTGGGGCTTGTTGGTTGTTTTATCTCTTATATTGCTCTAGCACCCTATCCTTGAATAGGTCTTTGTCCCGTGAACGGTGGTAATGTGTTAAAAAAAAAAAAAAAAATTCAAACGCCTCCTTTATTTCCATTACTACAATATTCACCTTTTCACACCACCATTTACTGCCTTTTTTTTTACACTTTCCTCACCTCACAAACATATGAACTTTCTAACATTGTCACCTTAAACATCTCCCACTCCTCCTCTGCACCCTCTAGCTCTCTTCCTCTTACTTCTTCTCATC
This sequence comes from Armadillidium nasatum, assembly GCA_009176605.1. Lineage (NCBI taxonomy): Eukaryota > Metazoa > Arthropoda > Malacostraca > Isopoda > Armadillidiidae > Armadillidium > Armadillidium nasatum. Next base: position 31,895 of record SEYY01022205.1, on the reverse strand, counting down.
TATATTTAGATCTCTTTTAAAATATTTCTCTACTTTTCTTTACTCCATTCTTTCCAATCTCACAATTTCTACTCTCCTCCCAACACTTCCAATATTCCTTCATCCCCTTTCACTGTAATTTTGGCTAGCTCCATAGTGGTCAGAAATTCCCCTAGAAACCCCCCCCCCTCTAAACACATTTACATCTAGTAATCTATCCCTTATCCTTTCCTAAAACAAAATGCTTATCAAACCTTCTTCGCCATTTACCCCACTAACTCAGGTCAACTTATGATTCAACTTTTTAACAAACCATGTTTTTCCTATTATAAATCTATTTGTCATACATTCTTCAGTTAAACTCTCTCCATTCAAATTTCCATTAACCACCCCAAACGGACCCACCTGCCACCACCACTCCTTCCATTTTCATACCAACTCTAGTATTTAAATCTCTTACTAAACATTCATTTACATCCGCCTCAAAATTCCTTAAGTATTCATTTAAATTCTACCAAAACACTCATTTTTCTTCTTCCCTCGCTTCATTCACCGCAGCAAAAGACCAAATAAATACCAATTCCTTAGCTACACCCATAATATTCTTGACGATATTCTTTCACATTTTCTCATGCATCCCCACTATCCTTCGCTCATCATAATCACTACCCCTTTCCTATAGCTCCCACTCTTTCACAAACTATTAAGAACACCCATTTAAACTCACCAAATTCAACTTTCTTCATATAATCATTTTAATCCCCTTAAATTCAAACAACCAATTCTGAGATATATATATATATATATATATATATATATATATATATATATATATATATATATATATATATATATATATATATATATATATATATATATATATATATATATATATATATATATATATTAGTGATGGATCGGATGTCATATTTTCCAATTTGCCGATGCGGATGTTGAATTTTGGAGAAGTGCGGATGCGGATGCGGATGCGGATGTTGAATTTTCGAAAGTGCGGATATGTATGCGGATGAGGATATTGAATTTTCGAAAGTGCGGATGCGGACGCGGATGCGGATGCGGATTTTGAATTTTCGAAAAGTTCGGATGCGGATGCGGATGTTAATTTTATATATATATATATATATATATATATATATATATATATATATATATATATATATATATATATATATATATATATATATATATATATATATATATTTATATTTCACTATCACCTTTCCCACTTTCGTGAGGTGGTGCCCGCCACAATTCCCTTACAAACATAACTATTCTTACCTTTCAACGCTTTCACCACCTCCCTCCATCTCTGTCTCCACAAATCTTCTACCCTCGTCTAAACTCAAATTCCTTCCATAAAAATCACTCTCACTCCATCCATCCATCTCCACTTCGGCCTTCCCCTCCCCCTACCCTTCCCCTATCTACATAGGATCTACGTACCTTGCCAACCATTCTGTTCTCTTTCATTCTTCACATATGTCTAAACCATTTTAGCACATCCTCCTCCTCTCTATCAATTACACCCTTCTTCCATTTACACATCTCCCTTATTCTTTCATTTCTAATCCTATCAATCCTTCTCAATTTATATATCGCTCTCAAATCTTTCATCTCAAAGACATTGAAACTTTTTCTCGACCGAGCACTTAATCGTCTATGTTTCACACACATTCAATACAGAAGGTGAACACATACATTCAAACATTCTTATCTTTATTTCTTTCGAAATTTTTCCTTTCTTACATACTTTTCTTAGGCTCCCCAATACTTTCATTCCTTCTACCACTCTGTTCTTTTTTCCTTTTTCCGTCCCACCCTTACCTTTCCACCAGCATTACTAGATATTTGAATTCATTCACCTCCTCAAGTTTAAATTCTCACACTTCTACAAACCAATTCCTCCCTCCACATTTTCCTCATCCCCCACCTCCAATCCTCATAACTTTATTCTTCGCTGGATTGAATTTAAATCTCGTGTTTGCACATTTCCCTTCAAACTCTCTCACAAGTATTCTCATCTTTTCTCCAGATTCTGCCACCAACACATGCCGCATCATCTTCAAAAAGTAAAACATTCACTTCACATTCACCCTCAATATTTCTCAACGCAATAATCTTCCCTTCTCTCTCCATTTTTCTAAGTAAACCATTCATCAATAGATTAAATAACATGGAGATATTACAAACCCCTGTCTCAATCCCACTCCTATGCTAAACCAATCCGATAGTTCTCTCTTCACCCTCACTCTTGATCTACAATTCGCATATATATATATATATATATATATATATATATATATATATATATATATATATATATATATATATATATATATATATATATATATATATATATATATATATATTAGTGATGGATCGGATGTCATATTTTCTAATTTGCGGATGCGGATGCGGATGTCGAATTTTGGAGAAGTGCGGATGCGGATGCGGATGTTGAATTTCCGAAAGTGTGGATGCGGATGCGGATGTTGAATTTTCGAAAATGCAGATACGGATGCGGATGCGGATGCCATCACTATATATATATATATATATATATATATATATATATATATATATATATATATATATATATATATATATATATATATATATATATATATATATGTATATATATATATATAGTGATGGCATCCGCATCCGCATCCGCATGCGCGGATGCGGAACATCCGCACAAAATCAACATCCGCAACATCCGCATCCGCATCCGCATTTTCAGAAATTCAACTGCATCCGCATCCGCATCCGCACTTTTCAAAAAATTCAACATCCGCCGCATCCGCATCCGCTTCTCCAAAATTTGACATCCGCATCCGCATCCGCATCAAATTAGAAAATATGACATCCGATCCATCACTAATATATATATATATATATATATATATATATATATATATATATATATATATATAATATATATATATATATATATATATATATATATATATATATATAAGATGTAGATCAAGAGTGAGGGTGAAGAGAGAACTATCGGATTGGTTTAGCATAGGAGTGTTGAAATATCTCCATAGTTATTTAATCTATTGATGAATGGTTTACTTAGAAAAATGGAGAGAGAAGGGAAGAGTATTACGTTGAGAAATATGGAGTGTGAATGTGAAGTGAATGTTTTACTTTTTGCAGATGATGCGGCATGTGTTGGTGGCGAATTGGAGAAAAGATGAGAATACTTGTGAGAGAGTTTGAAGGGAAATGTGCAAACAAGAGATTGAAATTCAATCCAGCGAAGAATAAAGTTATGAGGATTGGAGGTGGGAATGAGGAAATATGGAGGGAGGAATTGGTTTGTAGAAGTGTGAGAAGAAACTTGAGGAGGTGAATGAATTCAAATATCTAGAATGTTGGTGGAAGGTAAGGGTGGACGGAAAAAGGAATAAAGAACAGATGGTAGAAGGAATGAAAGTTGGGGGCCTAAGAAAAGTATGAAGAAAGGAAAAATTTCGAAAGAAATAAAGATAAGAATGTTTGAATGTATATGTTCACCTTCTGTATTGTATGTGTGTGAAACATAGACGATAAGTGCTCGGTCGAGAAAAAGTTTCAATGTCTTTGAGATGAAAGATTTGAGAGCGATATAAATTGAGAAGGATTGATAGGATTAGAAATGAAAGAATAAGGGAGATGTGTAAATGGAAGAAGGGTGTAATTGAAGAGAGGAGGAGATGTGCTAAAATGGTTTGGACATATGTGAAGAATGAAAGAGAACAGAATGGTTGGCAAGGTACGTAGATCCGATGTAAATAGGGAAGGGTAGGGGGAGGGGAAGGCCGAGGTGGAGATGGATGGATGGAGTGAGAGTGATTTTGATTGAAGGAATTTGAGTTTAGACGAGGGTAAAAGATTTGTGGAGACAGAGATGGAGGGAGGTGGTGAAAGCGTTGAAAGGTAAAGAATAGTTATGTTTGTAAGGGAATTTGGCTGGCACCACCTCACGAAAGTGGAAGGTGAAAGTGAAAAAAATAATATATAAATATATATATATATATATATATATATAATATATATATATATTAATATCGCATCCGCATCGCATCCGCATTCCTCATCAAAATTATCCGATCCGCATCCTTTTCGAAAATATCCGCATATATCCGCATTATTCAATATCCGCATCACGCATCCGCATATCCGCATTTCGAAAATTCAACATCCGCATCCGCATCCGGCATCCGCATTGCAAATTAAAATATGACATTCCGATCCATCACTATAATATATATATATATATATATATATATATATATATATATATATATATATATATATATATATATATATATATATATATATATATATATATATATATATATATATATATATATATATATATATATATATATATATATATAT
>SEYY01022205.1:17500-22500 GCA_009176605.1 Armadillidium nasatum | reverse complement strand
AACACGAGTATGGTCCTGTGGGATGGTTTTTTGTGGAGGCTGTTTATTATGTTTTGAGAGATGGTGGTGAGGGCAGTGGTGGTTGAGAGCAATTTCTTGAATCCGTGTTGAAAGTGTGAAGCTTGTATGAATGGTTGGATTTTTGTAGGTATGAGTTTTCCTAAGAGTTTGCATGGTGTGGATAGTAGGAAGATTGGGCGGTATGAAGATGGGAGGTTTGGGTCTTTCATGGGTTTTAGGTTGTGGGTAATTATTGCCTTCTTCCATATTGCAGGGATGAAGTTGTATGTGTAACATTTGTTGTATTTTTGGGTTAGGTATGTAGTAGCTATGGGTCATAGGTGTTTTAGATGTCTGGGCCTGTAGCTGTGGAAGTTTTAGAGTATTTTGATCATCTGGGTAATGTCCTGATTAGAGAAAGGAGGTTTCGATTATGTTCTAAGTGTGTGTGTTTGATCTGTCGGAATTATTTCCCTATTGTTGTTGTGTGTGGGTTTAAAGGAGATGTTTGAGTAGTGCTGAGCGAGTATGTAGCAGTGTTGTTTGGGTGAAGGAAGAGTGTTGTTTTTTTCTTTTAAGGCTTCGTTTAGTGTTAGATGGTTGTTTTGGGAGTTGTGTAATCGCTTGATTACCTGCCATGTTCTTTTATCGTTGGTTTTTTTAGGTCGTTTTGTAGGTATTCTTTGAAATTGTTCGTTTTGTGAGTTGAGATTAGTGCTGAGATATGTGCATTTAGGGTGTTTAATTGTATGGTGATGACTTTTGTGTGTGATCCATTGTTGGAGTTGGTTTCTTTGCTTTATAAGGTTGCAGAGTTCTGGTGTGAGGGAGGGCTTGTAGTGTTTCCTGAATCTTTTGGGTACGTGTAAGTTTTGGTGAGGGAGTTGATGGCTGAATGCAGTGAATGTTGTTTTTTGTTTTGTTTTTTAATTTAAAATTTTTTTTTTTTTTTGCTCCATTTAAAGGGTTTTTATGAAGTCATTCTGGATTAAACCTCAATCCTTAGAATGAACCCACATTTTCTGTCCTTTGGTGTCTTCTACCGGTATTCCATTACTGTTCTTGATATACTTATACATTTTTATATAATAGCCATAATCAGTTCCAATACAGAAACCTGCATAGGTAGCTTTTATAGATGTTTTATCAGACTTTTTTTAATTTTCCAGCCGCTCCCATGATAATTGGGACTATCTCAATTCAATCTATGTTCCATATTCTTCGTAATTCATATTTCAGTCTTTGGTATTTTAGTTCTTTCCCTTGTTTATAAGCCGAGACGCTTCCTTCCCAAGGGACTCCAACCCCTACTATCAGACAACTATTTTCTCGTTTGTTGTGGATGACTATATCTGGTTTATTATTTGTAAAATGAGCAACTGTTGGGATATTTTAATCGTAGGGAATTAATACTCTATTGTTTTCTTTTATATTATTCGGGTTGTGTTCCCAGTGGTTGTTGGTATTCAATGGTATATCAAATTTTTTACACAGTCTGAAATAGATCTGCCGGCATATTCTGTTATGTCTTTCCGTGAACAAGCCCCTTAGTAACAAAACCTCACATTTCGACAATATGTGGCACACCGATGCCGACCAACTACTGCACAATCTGCATTTATCCAATATTTGTTCTCCTTCAATATGTTTTTTGAGCCAGTTGGTCCTAAGCGCATGATCTTGGGTCGTCAAAATAGTTCGTTCATATTCAGATTTTAGCCATTCCTTTACCACAACTTCACTTGAACTATATGTATCTATAAATACTTCATCTAATACATTTTTACGATGTTTATCGAATGTGTGGAGTTTCCATTATTCTAAATTTACTTCTTCTCTCTTCTCTTTGTGTATCTCTTTGATGTTTTTTTTTTATCTTTTTCTCTAGTGTTTCATTACTTTTAATTTCTTCTTCCTCTTCGCTTATGTTTCTACCTCTTAAATAATCATTCATTTTCTTTATTATTGATGTTGATGATGGTTTCAATCTTTCATGCTCGTACACCTATTTTATAAGCTTGTTTTAGTTTCAAATATTTTCCTATTCCTATTAGGTCAGATTTATATATTGCAATCTATTGATGGTACACCCATTCCTTCCTTTTTTCCTGGCAACATGCATGCGAGCTACGCATTGGTTTCTGTATGTCATTTTGTGCATGTGCAGCATTTTTCTGGTCCTAACATTAAGATTATTTAGGTCTTCCTCCATCCAGACTATAGCACCAAACCCATATGAAAGTACAGGAAAGGTCTTAATGGCTTGCATTTTATTCCTGGGGTTTAATTCTGATTTAAGGATTAATTTTATTTTTCTTCTGTATTCTTTCTTTACCTTTATTTTCATGAAGTTGTGTCCGATTCTTTCTGACTCTTTATTTAAAGGTATTTATAAGTGTGTTCTTGTTCTAATTCTCTTATAATAGCTCCTTCAATTTCTATGTTTTCGCTTTCTATTTTTCTACCTTTCTTCAGGACCAGGAACGCACATTTATCCAGACTAAACTCAGTGCATATATCGTTTGAGAATTTCTTTACTATTTCTATCTATTTAATGGTCTCCTCCTTGTTTGTGTCATAGAGTTTCAAGTCATCCAAATAAAACAAATTGGGAAATTATTTTGGGTTTTTCTCTGTTCTTGAATTGATGCAAAATTCATTTTTTAAGTTGTTAATTAAAATACTTAGAGGATTTATGGTAAGCAAAAATATCAGAGGAGAGATGTAGTCTCCTTGGAAAATCCATCGCTTAATATTTACTTCATATATAACTAAAGTTCCTCTTCATGATGGAGGCTTATGTTGACTTTCCATATCTTCATTACATCATCCACAAACCTCAGAATTTATATATACACACACATATACATATATATATATATATATATATATATATATATATATATATATATATATATATATATATATATATATATATATATATATATATATATATATATATATATATAATAATGCATTTTTTATAAAAGTAGAGAGCAGTTGAAAATGAGAGGAGCATAAATTGTTCCTTTTTTTCCTTTTGTAGAAAAAGAAAGGTCCAGCTAGACATTTCTTCTGCTCGAGGTGAAGACCTCAATGACTTTGATTTATCTTCAAAATTACTATATTATTGTTATGTAATAGCGATTTGCATTTAAGGGAAAGTTGAAGAAATATATAGAAAGGTTGATACATGAAATATTGAACGTCTTAAAAAGATCTCTAATTGGGATGTGATTACTAACGAAATAACATTATCGAGTTTTCGTTTTCGAATAGTTAAAGCTCACTCGACCAAATCGAAAATATATATATATATATATATATATATATATATATATAATATATATATATATATATATATATATATATATATATATATATTATATATATATATATATATATATATATGCGCACTATCTTTTTCGGTATCAATCCTTTTCTCTGCGGCCTTCTCTCTGATTTCCTTTCTGGTCGTTCTATAGCAGCTGTTGTAGACGGCCACTGTTCTTCCTTTAAATCTATTAATAGTGGTGTTCCTCAAGGTTTTGATCTATCCCAAACACTTTTTCTGTTTTTCATTAATGATCTGTCTGTTACTTCATCTCCTATTCACCCCTATGATAATGCATTATTCCTTTCAATTTGAATGGCGCCCCTCCCAACAACAATTAATAGAAGTAGGAGGGTAGCCTTGAAGCACCTGATCTCTGATCTTTCTCGTACTTCAAATTGGGGCAGAGAAAACATGGTTGTTTTCAATGACTCAAAAACTCAATTTCTCCATCTTTCTACTCGACACAATCTTCCACACAACTATGATACCTTCTTTGAAAACACATAACTCGAGACTTCATCTGTCCTTAATATTCTCGGTGTTTCTTTTTCTCGTAATATATTTAGGAAAGATCAAATTATTTCTCTCTCTAAATAAGCTTCTAAGAGGTTAGGTGATCTGAGGCGCCATCAGAATTTATTCCCTCATCCCCATTGCTTGCTCTGTATAGGGGTGTTGTTCACCCCTGTATGGAGTATGCATCATACATCTGGGGTGGTTCCACTCATACAGCTCTTCTTGAGAAAGGTGGAGTCTAGGGATTTTCGTCTTATCAACTCTTCTGCTCTCAGTAATTTTTTCCAGTCTCTTTCTGCCCACAGAACTACTGCATCACTCTCTCTATTCTATTGCTATTACAATGAACATTGCTCCTCTGAAATCTTCCGCCGCATACCTCCTCAATTGAGAAGGGCTCGTGCGACACTCCCTTCTACACACTCTCATCTTTTCTGTGTCCAACTTTCCGATCCCAGACTTAACAGCTATGCTCAATCTTACATGTACTCTACTAATAAAGTCTGGGACACACTTCCTTCATCTATTTTTCCAACTTTCTATGACCCGATTTCTGGATTGTTCCCTAACTCTGGTAGTAACTTGATAGGCCTCTGGGCTTTGCCCACCAGTGGATATATATATATATATATATATATATATATATATATATATATATATATATATATATATATATATATATATATATATATATATATATATATATATATATATATATATATATATATATATATATATATATATATATATATATATATATATATATATATATATATATATATATATATATATATATATATATATATATATATATATATATATATATATATATATATATATATATATATATATATATATATATATATATATATATATATATATATATAATGTAAAAAGATAGGTGAAAATGAAACCATATATTTTGTTACTTAAATGCAATAATATTAAATTGTCAAAGTTAGAGGAAGTTTCCACGAGGAAACTCTTACACAAGTAAGCAAAATAACCCGAGCATCAAAAATTCATTTATTCCTCCGAGTCTGAATAGAAAAGAAGCCACCAAAGAAAACTCAACACAGGAAAAGCTAAGAAAATAATCGAATACATTTCCAACTCAATTTTCAAGATCTTCGATCGACACCTACAT
>SEYY01022205.1:7500-12500 GCA_009176605.1 Armadillidium nasatum | reverse complement strand
AAACATAAACAATAAACTGTCTTGGAAACCACATATCACAATGGTTGCTAAAGAGGCATCTAAAAAAATTGGGAGTTCTGTTCAGTTTGCGAGAATTTTTTTCTTCTGAGCAGTTACTCCAAATTTATAAGGGTCATATTCGCTTTTGTATGGAGTACTGTTCTCACATTTCGGGCAGCTCCAACTCTTCCTCTCTTCTGAATAGGGTTGAGTCAAAAGGTAAATGATTAATTAAAAGTCCCTTTCTTTCTAACTTTCTTGATCCCTTATCTCTCCGACGTGACGTTGGCGCACTATCTTTTTTCTATAGGTAATACAATGGCAGGTGCTCGAGGGAATTGGCCTCCCACATTCCTCCCACCGTTGCGTTGTCCTCGATGCACAAGGAGTGCCCTGCTTTCGCGCGAATTTTGTGTGGATGTAGGAAACCCTCTGCTAGCCCACTTTGGTACCTCCTTCTTTCCAGCCACCTCTGTTCTGTGGAACTCTCTACCATCATCTATTTTTCCTCCTGTATTTAATCTTTCCCTTTTTAAGGCTTCCGTCTGTGCCCACCAGAGGGATGTGCGTTAGGTCTACTTTTGAATGAGCCTTCTTCCCCTTGTGTGTGCCCCCTCCTTGAAAAGGGCTCTCTGCCCGTGAGTGGTGGCGATCTAATATATATATATATATATATATATATATATATATATATATATATATATATATATATATATATATATATATATATATATATAAATATTTTACAGATCACCACTGCTCACGTGCCGAAGAAGGGGGATTCCTCTGAACCCTCCAAATACCGTCCCATTTCTTTGAACTCCGGTCTCTTTAAAGTTTTTGAATCTATCCTTAAGAAGAAGATTTGGAAACATCTCAATTCTTCGAATCTTATCTCTGATCACCAGTATGGTTTTCGTAAGAAACGGTCTACTGGTGATCTTCTTTCCCTTCTCTCTGACTCTTGGTCCTCCTCTCTTCGGCATTTCGGTGAATCTTTTGCTGTGCCGCTGGACATTTCGGAAGCCTTCGATAGAGTCTGGAACAAAGCTTTGATTTCTAAACTTTCCTCTTTCGGTATCTATCCTTCTCTCTGTGATCTTCTCTCTAATTTCCTTTCCGGTCGTTCTATAGCAGCTATTGTAGACGGCCACCGTTCTTCCTTTAAATCTATTAATAATGGTGTTCCTCAGGGTTCTGTTCTATCCCCAACACTTTCTCTGCTTTTCATTAATGATCATCTTTCTATTACCTCATCTCCTATTCACTCCTATGCTGATGACTCCACACTTCATTACTCCTTTCAGTTTGAAAGATGTCCATCCCAAGAGCAGTTAATAGACTCAAAAAGGGTAGCCTTGGAGCATCTAACCTTTGATCTTTCGCTTATTTCAAAATGGGGCAGAGAAAACATGGTAGTTTTCAATGCCTCAAAAACTCAGTTCCTTCACCTCTCCACTCGACACAATCTTCCACACAACAATGATATCTTCTTCGAAAGATCAAAGATTGAATGTTCTGAAGCGTCTTCAAATTTCTTCACACCACCCCAGTTACTTGCTCTGTATAGGGGTGTTGTTCGTCCCTGTATGGAAGCATGCTTCACACATCTGGAGTGGCTCCACTCATAGAGCTCTGCTTGAGAAGGTGGGGTCTTGGGCTTTTCGTCTCATCAACTCTCCTGCTCTCACTAAGTCTCTCCAATCTATTCCTGCCCATCGAATTGATTCGTCACTTTATACTATCGCTATTACAACGGACAGTGCTCTTCTGAACTCTCTCGTCACATACGTCCTCCAGTGAGAAGAGCTTGAGCGACACACCTCTCTATACAGTCTTATTCTTTCTCTGTCCAACTCTCCGACTCCAGACTTAACCACTATGCTCAATCTTACATATACTCTACTGGTAAAGTCTGGAACACTCTCCCTTTGTCTGTTTTCCCAACTTCTTTTGACTTGCATACTTTCAAACGGCGTGTATCTGGACATGTCGGCCTCCTTCGGCCGTGATAGGATTTTTCTCAACTCCGGTGGAATTAAGCAGGCCTCCAACCTTTGCCCACAGGAGGAGATATTATATATACATATATATATATATATATATATATATATATATATATATATATATATATATATATATATATATATATATATATATATATATATATATATATTGCACATCACCACCGCTCACGGGCAAAGCCCTATTTAAGGAGGGGAATGTTAGAAAAACAAAAGAAGGAATTAAAAAAAAATAATAAAAAATAAAATCCACAAGTCCCACCTTACGCAAATTTCGTAGGTGGGCACAGACGTGGATTTTAAAAAATTTAGATAAAATTTAGTGGGAAACACGGAAGATGGGAGAGAGCTGCACAGAACAGAGGTGGCTTGAAAGGAGGTACCACAGAGGACAATCCTGGAGTTGCCAATGACTACACAAAATTTATGTACAGAGAATGCATCCCTTGTGCTTCGGAACCACCGTAAAAGTGGAGGTATACGAGTGGACAGTTCCCTCGAGCATTTGCAGCTGTAGTACCTATAGAAAAGAAACAAGGCACCAACGCCACATCGCAAAGATAAAGACGTGTGAAACCTGAGCCACCCCAGAAATGAGAGCAGTGCTCCATACAAGGGCGGATGAGGCCCTTGTATAATTAAAGTAATTGCGAAAAAGAAAGAAATTCTCGCAATCTAAACAGAACTCCCAGCTTCTTTGAGTGCACCCTAGCAACCATTGTGATATGATATTTCCATGACATTTTTTTTGTTTATGTGAAGGCCAAGGATGTTTATATTGACAACAGCAGAGACAGGAGAACCATCAAAAGAAATAGAAAAGTGTCCTTTAGAGGGAGATTTCCAGAAGTTGAGTTTTTAAATGTTTGAATTTTACAAGGTTGAGATTAAACCACTGGGAAATACTATCCAGATCATCAATAATGGAATCCGAAAGATGAGGACGTGAGGCAATTCTAGAAACAAAGGAGGGAGCAGATTTGAAATGAGTTAAAAAATCGAGAGTCCTAATGAAAAGTAGGAATAGAGTAGGAAACAAGGTTAAACCCATAGAAACACCATTATTGACAGGAAAGGAAGAAGTCGCTCCATCAACAACAGTCGGAATGGAATGATTAGAAAGAAAGCTAGACATAAATAAGCAAAGTTAAAGAAGAAACCTAAAGGAGGGGAGTTTGGAAAGCAGTAACGCATGCTTTACCCGATCAAATGCGTTAGATTTGTCAAGCGTCACCACATAAGTCTCCCTATGGTCCCTTATGGCACAAGACTATAAATCAGTGAGATAGGAGAGTATATCATCAGTAAATTTCGAACGTCGAAAGCCATACTGATGATTAGAAAGAAGGGAATGAGGTTCCAGATGATCCAAGAAGTGAGAGGCGAGAAGGGTTTCAAAGATCTTAGATAAAATACAAGAGAGAGCTATAGGGTGATAGTTGGGAGGTTCAGAGCTGCTACCTTTCTTCGGAATAGGCTGGACCAATGCTCGCTTCCAACCCTGAGGGAAAGTACAAGTATTGAGGTATAGAGAGAAAATTTGAACGAGTGGCGGAGCCAGCTCAGAAACACATTCCCTTAAAACTCGGGGAGGAATGCCATCCTGGCCGCTTGCCTTCCTAACCTTCATAGACTTCAGAAGCTCCTGCACCTGATCAAATGTAATCACAGGAAAAGGCATGGGAAATTTGAGAGGAGAAGAAGTAGTAAGAGGATTGCCGGGGTCGTCCAGAAATGAATTAGACGAGAACAGGAGGCCGAAGAGATTAGCCTTTTCAGTTGGAGTGTTATCAACAGAACCATCAGAGCGAATAAGAGGAGGAAAGGAAGATTTACAGAAGTTGTTAGGGAAGTTTGTTGGCAAAAGGCAAAAAAGATTTATCAGTAGGATAGTTTAAAAGCTCAGCACACCTTCGAAGAATATCCCTGCAACCATTCCGAATTCAATGAAAATTAGTAAGAGTGATAGGAGAAGGAGAGTTTTTCCACTCTCGATACGCGATGTCTCTAGCCTGAATGGCACGAGTATTGGAGCGATCGAACCATGGATTTTAACGAGAGAAAGATTCAGATGAAGAAGGAATGAACCTGCTTATCCCATTAACGATTGCAGCCCCCACCTTATTGGCAGAGACTGACACGTCTTCAGAGACAAAGCTGTCCTTCCAGGGATAGTTATCGTAGAAGTATCACAAGGCCCCCTAGTCAGCCCGATCAAAGTGACAGAAGATGCGCTTGGGTCAGGGTGGGGCAGTTGGAGAGAAAGCATGAAAATTAAGAGAGATTAGATTGTTGTCAGAGTTACCAGAAGGTGCGAGAACAGCGTATTTATAGAGAGAAGGACTAGTAGTGAAGCATAAGTCAAGAGTATTCAAGAATATATAAAAATACATAAATATATTATATACACTATTATCACATTATATACAATATATAAGTATATTATATAAATATATTAAGTAGTATATGGTGCACTTTCGGCAGGTTCCAGATTCTTTCAAAAAGTAGCTAAATATTGCAACTTGTCCAACCTCACGTTGTTTCATGAGATGATTTGTCATTTTTCTATACTATTTTCTGGCACCTAAGGGAACGTTAAAAGTCAGGGGGAGGATTTGTATATCTAATGAATGAGAGTACCCCCTTAAAAGGGATTTTTGGTGGTGTAGCTATCACCCAAAATTTTAAAAATATCTTGTTTTGATTCGTTACGTATATATATATATATATATATATATATATATATATATATATATATATATATATATATATATATATATATATATATATATATATATATATATATATATATATATATATATATATATATATATATATATATATATATATATATATATATATATATATATATATATATATATATATATATATATATATATATATATATATATATATATATATATATATATATATATATATATATATATATATATATATATATATATATATATATAT
>SEYY01022205.1:0-5000 GCA_009176605.1 Armadillidium nasatum | reverse complement strand
ACTTCCCCTCATTTAACCTACGTATCACTCCGAGTTTGAAGTGAAGGTGCTGGCTGTTGCCATAAGCAAATCAAAATCATCATAGATACTGCTGAACCTCGGTTCAAAGCCCTCTTCTTTCCTTTTGTTGGCTTTGGTTGCCTTAGCAAGTAGTTGACTAAGTTTTCGACATAGATAAATTTTTGATCCTCTCGCTGCATTTCCACGAGATTGTCCTTGAGGAGGAATAGGTTAGGCAATAGAACTCCCACGTTCACATCCTTCTCATCCTGCAACATATCCAGCCTAACATCAATAGGCGTCATTATTTCGATATACTCAGCAATGACCTCTTTATCAGTTTTATTAAATACTGAAAGACAAAGTTTTTGTTTCATACAATGTAGTTGATTTGTGTCATGCTACCATCAAAGTTCTTAAGCAGGTCTTTCATATAACGTAAAGGAAGTTGAAGCGAGTAATACTTGGTGTTTTAAGCTTTATTCCCAACTTCTTCTTGATTCTATCAGTAGTTGTAGTTTTCATATTTTGGGCATTCCACAATGCCTTTGCTTTGGCAAGTGTCTTATTAAATGGACCCTTGGCACCAGAGGACCTGCGAAGAACTTTTGAGACATCCCCAGTAGCCAACATGTTTTATCTTTGGGAAATGCAACTGCGATGTTTAAATAGGCAAAGGGCATCCTGTTCTTCAAGAAGATATTTAGATAGAGAGGAAATTTGCGCTTTTGCGCTCTTAAGAAAGTTGTTAAGCAAAGCAATTACAAAAGCGAACATTTTCCAAAATTTCGCGCAAATGCAAAAGCGCAAATTTTTTACCTAAAGCGCATTTTAGCTTTCATTTGCGCTTATGCCCACCTCTGGAGTATATGAAAAAATCTACGGAGATGAAAACCTTGTTTTCAGAAAATATAAGAAGCATACCCTCTCGAGGAACCTCCGAGTTTCGAAACCCTTCTACAAGGGGAACTCCGTTTCCCCTCTTCAAGAACTTCCGAGTTCCGAAACCATTCTTCATAGAATGGTTTCGGAACTCTTGAGGTACCTCCGTGTTCCGAAAACCCTTACAGGAATCAATCAGGATCCTGGAAAAAAGCAATAGATGGATCCGGATGTTACAGTGCTCTTGTTCGAATCCCAGGTGAATCGTTTATGCGGAACTCCGTTCTAAAACCCTTCAAAAAGGGCTCAAGGAAAGAGCTTGAGGGCGAATTTCTTTCATATTCCGTTCAAAAAGCCTCAGACAAGAGTATGGGGAAGCTGTAGTGGGTACAACTTCTTCAAATGCCGTTCTAATGCCGTTATACCGTTCTGACCGTCAATAGTACCCCTCATACTAATATATATATATATATATATATATATATATATATATATATATATATATATATATATATATATATATATATATATATATATATATATATATATATATATATATTAGTGATGGATCGGATGTCATATTTTCCAATTTGCGGATGCGGATGCGGATGCGGATGTTGAATTTTGGAGAAGTGCGGATGCGGATGGGGATGCGGATGTTTAATTTTCGAAAGTGCAGATATGCGGATGCGGATGCGGATGCGGAATTTTCGAAAAGTTCGGATGCATTTTGCGGATGCGGATGATGGATGCGGATGCGGATGCGGATGCGGATGTTAATTTTGATGAGGATGCGGATGCGGATGTTAATTATATAATATATATATATATATATATATATATATATATATATATATATATATATATATATATATATATATATATATATATATATATATATATATATATATATATTTCACTATCACCTTTCCCACTTTCGTGAGGTGGTGCTCGCAACAAATCCCTTAGAAACAACTATTCTCACCTTTCAACGCTTTCACCACCTCCCTCCATCTCTGTCTCCACAAATCTTCTACCCTCGTCTAAACTCAAATTCCTTCCATCAAAATCACTCTCACTCCATCCATCCATCTCCACTTCCCTTCCTCTTCCCCCTACCCTTCCCTATCTACATCGGATCTACGTACCTTGCCAACATTCTGTTCTCTTTCATTCTTCACATATGTCCAAACATTTTAGCACATCCTCCTCCTCTCTATCAATTACACCCTTCTTCCATTTACACATCTCCTTATTCTTTCATTTCTAATCCTATCAATCCTTCTCAATTTATATATCGCTCTCAAATCTTTCATCTCAAAGACATTGAAACTTTTTCTCGACCGAGAACTTATCGTCTATGTTTCACACCCATAGAATACAGAAGGTGAACACATACATTCAAACATTCTTATCTTTATTTCTTTCGAAATTTTTCCTTTCTTCCATACTTTTCTTAGGCCCCCAATACTTTCATTAATTCTACCACTCTGTTCTTTATTCCTTTTTCCGTCCCACCCTTACCTTCCACCCAACATTACTAGATATTTGAATCATTCACCTCCTCAAGTTTCCATTCTCACACTTCTACAAACCAATTCATCCCTCCACATTTCCTCATCCTCACCTCCAATCCTCATAACTTTATTCTTGGCTGGATTGAATTTCAATCTCGTGTTTGCACATTCCTTCAAACTCTCTCACAAGTATTCTCATCTTTTCTCCAGATTCTGCCACCAACACATGCCGCATCATCTTCAAAAAGTAAAACATTCACTTCACATTCACCCTCCAGATTTCTCAACGTAATACTCTTCCCTTCTCTCTTCATTTTTCTATGTAAACCATTCATCAATAGATTAAATAACATGGAGATATTACACACCCCCTGTCTCAATCCCACTCCTATGCTAAACCAATCCGATAGTTCTCTCTTCACCCTCACTCTTGATCTACAATTCGCATATATATATATATATATATATATATATATATATATATATATATATATATATATATATATATATATATATATATATATATATATATATAATATATATATATATATATTAGTGATGGATCGGATGTCATATTTTCTAATTTGCGGATGCGGATGCGGATGCGGATGCGAATTTTGGAGAAGTGCGGATGCGGATGCGGATGCGGATGTTGAATTTTTGAAAGTGCGGATGCGGATACGGATGTTGATTTTTGTGCGGATGCTCCGCATCCTCTCATGCGGATGCGGATGCGGATTCCATCACTAATATATATATATATATATATATATATATATATATATATATATATATATATATATATATATATATATATATATATATATATATATATATATATATATATATATATATATATATATATATATTATATATATATATATATATATATATATATATATATATATATATATATATATATATATATATATATATATATATATATATATATATATATATATATATATATTGTTGATCAAGAGTGAGGGTGAAGAGGGAACTATCGGATTGGTTTATCATAGGAGTGAGATTGAGATAGGGGTGTGTAATATCGCCATGTTAATTAATCTATTGATGGATGGTGTAGTTAGAGAAATGGAGAGAGAAGGGAAGGGTATTAAGTTGAGTAATATGGAGGGTGAATAGGATGTGGATGTTTTACTTACTGCAGATGATGCGGTGTTGGGGGTAGAATCTGGAGAATAGTTGAGAATATTTGTGAGAGAGTTTGAGGGGAAATGTGCAAGCATGAGATTGAAAGTCATTCCAGCGAAGAGTAAAATTATGAGGAATGGAGGTGGGGATGAGGAGATGCGGAGGGAGGAATGTGGGGTTTAGAAGTCTGGGGAAGGAAACTTGAGGAGGTGGATGAATTCAAATATCTAGGAATGTTGGTGGAGCTAAGGGTGGGACGGAAAATGAAATAACGAATAGAGTGGTAGAGGGAATGAAAGTGTTGGGAGACCTAAGAGAAGTATGGAACAAAGGAAAAATTTCGAAAGAAATAAAGATAAGGACATATGTGTAGAATGAATGAGGACAGAATGGTGGGCAAGATTTTTCGATCCAAGTTGGATGGGGGTAAGGGATGTTTAGGGCCAAAGTGAATTTTTTTGAAACTTTTGGATGGATGTAGTGAGAGAGATTTTGGGTGGAAAGAATTTGAGTTTAAAAGATGGTAGAAGAAATGAGGAGGACAGAGTGAGATGGAGGGCGGTGGTGAAAGGATTTGAAATGTAAGAATGGTTATGTTTTAAGGGAATTGTTTTGGGCACCACACCACGAAAGTAGAAATGGTGATAGTGAATATATATATATATATATATATATATATATATATATATATATATAATATATATATATATATATATATATATATATATATATATATATATATATATATATATATATATATATATATATATATAATATATATTTTTTTTTGGAAATACCAAATTTTACCGATACCGATACCGGTACGATACCAAGAGTTTAAACTTTGCCGATACCGATACGATAAAAAATATGCCGATACCGATGCGATACCGATACCGAAAATTTTGTGCTTTAAATATATATATTATATATATATATATATATATATATATATATATATATATATATATATATATATATATATATATTATATATATATATATATATATATATATATATATATATATATATTTATTTATTTATTTCGCCATCACCCTTCCCACTTTCGTGGGGTGGTGCCCGCCATAATTCCCTTACAAACATACCCATTCTTATCTTTCAACCCCTTTCACCACCGCCCTCCATCTCACTCTGTCCTCCGCAAGTCTTCTACCCTCTTCTAAACTCAAATTCCTTCCACCCAAAATTCTCTAACTCCATCCATCCATCTCCACTTTGGCCTTCCCTCCCCCTACCTTGCCCACCATTCTGTCCTCATTCATTCTACACATATGTCCAAACCATTTTAGCACACCTTCCTCTGCTCTAGCAATTAAACCCCTCTTCCATTTACACATCTCTCTTATTCTGTCATTTCTAATCCTATCCATCCTTCTTAATTTACATATCGCTCTCAACCTTTCATCTCAAAGACATTCAAACTTT
>SEYY01022204.1:17500-20000 GCA_009176605.1 Armadillidium nasatum | reverse complement strand
TCCCTCCTGTACGAAGGGCTACATTGGCTCCACAACAAGGCTTCTGAGAACCCGCATTCATGAGCACCAAGGTTTATCACACCGCACCTCCCTGCCTATCACCTCTCCCTCACATTCAAACATCCGCGCTCATGCTCACTCCTGTGGCACATTTCCACTTCCCCAACATTTTTCCATTCTAGGTTCTGCCACAGATACCGTCTCCTTACTCATCCTGGAGTCCATATACATCTCAAAGCACAAACCAGACCTCAACAGCAACCAACAAGCTCACCCCCTATACACTCTTTAACTGGCTGCAAATTTAGCACTCTTCCTCCCTTCCTCATGGCTATTACACACTTTAATATTTGGACTCTTCCTCCTGATCTCCTCCATCCTTTTTCCTCTTGTTTGGATTACTCCGTCCTATCAGTAGTATAATACTTAGCCATGATGATATCCTGTCTCCATAGTCCCATATATTCATGGATGTCTCTTAGGTTGGGAATGTCTGGATTTGTAAGTATGTATCTATGGAGGTACATCTGTACTAAGTAAAAAAGAGTATGTATGTATGCAGTATGTGTTTATATGTATATTGTATGAATATATATGTATGTGTGTGTGTTTATATGTTTGTATATGTATGTATGTATATATGTATGTATATATATATGTATGTGTGTATGTATGCGTATATGTATGTGGGTACTTGCATGGATATGTGTATGTCTGCATATGTGCAGGTTTTTAACTGTGTATGACTGTGTAATTGTTGTGTTTTTTTGTGTGTGTTTTATATGTATACATGCAGGTACATGTATGAGGGTGTTTTCATGTATGTATGTGTACTTCTGTTAGTAAATTCTTCTATACTCCCTTTCTGACTTATTTCCCAAAACCTACTCATTACAAATTTCGGTATTACAAACCAAGCACCTTTTCAAATTCAATCTCAATACACTATCATTCCATGCAGTTTTCATTTACAATTAGTTCCTAACTATATATCCATATATAAATTATTTTTTATTGTTAATATCATTATTATTATCTTTATTTTTGGTAGTGTTACTGTTATTAATTTTACAATTAGTGATATTAATATTATTATTATTATTATTATTATTATTATTATTATTATTATTATTATTATTATTATTTATTTTCAGTGCTGTCATTGGTATTATTATTATTTGTTATTGTATTACTAGTATTCATTTATCAATCTATCAATTATTATTATTTATTTATCCAATCTTTGTCCTATGTGCAATTTTCATGATGCGGTTAATAATAATTGGGTTCTTTTCATTTGCAGCTCTCTGCTTATACTTAACATATTTGATATAGAATCTCTTGATGATGGTTCAGATGAACCGAAACGTCAGATTTGATATTAATTATATAAATTATGAGACTTTTATATAAAGTAAGAAAAATATGAATAATGTAATAATTTGCAAAAGTTTTAAGACCGGTGAAAATAAACAATCATAAACTAATGTTACGTTCATTTTTTGCCATCTTTGTTTGTTTGATATATATATATATATATATATATATATATATATATATATATATATATATATATATATATATATATATATATATATATATATAATATATATATATATATATATATATATATATATATATATATATATATATATATATATATATATATATATATATATATATATATATATATATATATATATATATATATATATATATATATATATGGACTATGTTAATTTAGGTAATTAACTCCAAACAATAGTGTCTTCGTATTGTTTTTATTAAAATGGCTGATGCAAAAATGAAATGATATAAGGGAAGCAAAGTGCTTCAAACAAAACACAATTATAATCCAATAAAGCAAAAGATATATTTAAAACAGGATTGCACTTTTAAGATCTTCAATGTTAATTAGTTAAATTAATAAATCAGAAATTAATTATTATAATTTCGTTAGCTCGCCTTTGAGATTTACGGAGTGTGAACCTCGACTCAAGACTCTGTCAAACGCTAACTTTCCCAAGCTCTTATTTCAAACTTCTTCTATTCAGGCTTTCTGACGTCATAGGGCATTCTTTTTGATCATTGGCTAGTTTAAAAGCTATACTCATATGGCATTATTATTATGCATAATTAAACTATTGTTTGTTTAGCGCCTTAATTAAAATATATAGTAACAAAATGTACTATCCTCATTAAGGTTTATTAAAACAATAGAAAAAATTTACACAAGGATCTGCCATACATAAAATAACTCTGAAACGTGATGCCCGTCAATACCAATTCTTTATTAACAGGAGGGGGGGATCGGAGTTGTGCCAACCCCATTACAAGTTGGTTTCACCCCTCCTTAATTTTCCAAGGTTGTAATTGTTTTGGAAAATTTATCCGAATCTCTTGGTAATTACAAATTTGGCATATTTCTGCTGTACGCAACATTTTATTTTGAACCTCCATTTTTGTAATCCTTAAATTGTAAAGATTGTTTTCCCTCTGA
>SEYY01022203.1:130000-133820 GCA_009176605.1 Armadillidium nasatum | reverse complement strand
ATTACTTTGAAAAAAATAATGTAGAAGGGATATCTAGAGATATTGATCTAAATAGATTTATAATGGAAAATAACTGTCTACATTTTATAAACGAAAACAAACATCAGAGAGAATTTTACGAAGTGTTAGTAATTCCGAGATCCTTAAAATCAGTAGCTCTTTTCATATCACACAATTCAAATTTAAACTTCCATGCAAGCTTTATAAAAACTTTACATAGAGCTGAGACATTATTTTACTGGCCAAATATGGTACAGGATATAAAAGATTATTGTAAAGAATGTCTAACATGCCAGAAGCTCTCTCCATATAACAGTATCAAAGCTCCTATACAGATGTCAAACACCCCTTTATCACCAGGTGTGTCTTTAGGACTAGATATCGTAGGTCCCCTTCCTATCTCTGATAAAGGAAATAAATATATATTTTCGATCATCGATCATTTTTCGAGATATTTGCAAACATACCCCATTTCGAATATAAGGAAAGAAACAATAATTGATTGTTTATTAGATTATATCACAAAATTCTCAGCCCCGCTCCATATTACGGTTGATAATAATGGCTCTCAGTTCCATTCTGGACTTTTTAAAGAAGTTTGCGAATTTTATAAAACTAAAGTACATTACACAACTGCGTTCCATCCGCAAAGTAATGGAATAGTCGAAAGATCCCATCGAAGTATAAAGTCAGCACTTGCTTCTGCTCTAGAATTTTCATCTGTACACGATTGGGAAAATTATTTATCTTTCGTTACCTTAGCATTAAATACGTCCTACCATTCAGCCGTAAATGAAATCCCTTTCTATTTATTCTTTGGTCGAGATGCTGTATTGCCTTTATCGGATATAATCAAGAAAGGAAAATCCTATGATTATATTGGAGCCAATGTTAAAGAAGAATTAAATCATAAAATGAAGAAAGCATATGAAAATGCATGGAAGTATACATCAGAAAAGAAAAAGAAGAGAATTGATCATTATAAAACTCACAATTTTAAGGAATTTCAAGTTACAGATATTGTCTGGTTAAAAGATAATTACAGACAAGGTAAGGGAAGCAAATTAAAACCACGTTGGTTAGGACCTTACAGGATCATAAATAAAATCTCGTCTGTAAATTATACGATAAAACCGCTCTATGATGCTCATAGAAGACAGGAAAATGTACACGTAAACAGATTAAAAATTTGTAAATTACCTAATCTTATATTCAATGAAGAAAATGACATAGATTCCGAAATATTCTCTAATGATTTAGATGAAGAAAGAAATATTGATATAGTTGAAAATTCTGACTCAGATTCAGAAGTAGAAAATTATTACGTGCATAATAATATAGTAAGGAATAGACATAATAATGTCAGAGAAACTAATAATTATAATCTACGTTCAAAGGAAATTACAATAGAAAATATTCCACTACCAAATAGACCTCTAGAGTATAGACCTAGAAATATAGTAGGATTTATCATAGGATTGATTATCATGATCAAATTAATATGTTGTTGTTAGTGTATTAGAGAAGGAAGAAAGAAAGAAAATCTATATTTCATCTATTATTATGTGAGATTATTGTGTTCAAGGAATGTTATAGAGAAGAAAGGATAGATTATGTAGACTAAAGATAATGAAGAAGATCAAAATCGTATATACGTGGAATATTGAATGATATAGTGGCCTAAACAGTCATTTATATCCGGTTTAGTCTCGCGGAAAAGTTCCTATGAAGATTTTTAATCTAATTGGTATGCACTCTTCGGATGTACCCAATATAGGACCGCTTTATGACTAGGATGAATAAAGCGCTTATTGCATCCTATTCAGAGACTAGGGATATCTCCGTGAAGAAGATATCAGAATGGAAATTTTTATTGAAAATATCTTCGTGATATTAATATAAATATTTTGAATAAAGTTTAGTCTAGCAATAATATAGTCACATATATTATTGGAGTGAAGATTATCTCTGTGTGAAGAATTTAGAAGATGGATGAACACATAATTTAGAAGACATTACTCAAGAGAAGCTTTTATCAAGATTATATATTATTATTCTGATTCGACTTCTTTCTTCCGGAAACTTATTTAGAAACATGATATATTTTAAGAAAGGGAGAAATGTAAAAGTTCAATTTCTCAACTTTTATGTTCTTTTTAAATATATCATGTTAGTTATTTATATTTATGAATGAATATTTGAATAATAGTGGACTTTAAATTCATTCATAAATATCGAACTTCAACATTTATTTATTTTAAATTGATAAACTTCGATATCATTTTATTAATGACTTTTACGCTAAATAAAATTAATGAAACAATAAAATTGCGTAAACCCTTTAATTCTTAAGAAGATAAAAGAACGGGTTGAAGCTAGAATAAGGGTCAGTCAAGATTGCTAGCCCAAGATTGAAGATCAACTATAGAAGACTCAACAAGAGAATAAGCCAGCGACAGAAGAACTACATGGAGCTCTTAGACTATTTGGTGAGAGTAAGCTCTAACTATTGGTGGAGGATAAATCCATTCTTCAAGGATAAAGATCGAAGAAGAAACTATATGGAGCTCTTGATTAGGTGAGAGTAAGCCTCTGACCTTCAGGTAGAGATAAATCCTCCAAGAGTAAGCTCTGACCATTAGGTGGAGATAAATCCATTCTTCAAGGATAAAGAAAAGGACATCGACAAGAAGAAACTATATGGAGCTCTTGACCTTTAGGTGAGAGTAAGCCTCTGACCTTCAGGTAGAGGATAAATCCATTCTCCAAGAATTAACGTCGTGAACTCATCGTAAATCCTTTCGGAGAGACATAAGAACGCCATTTTTAACTCGGCTTACATTTATTCACGCTACCATAAAATATATTATTATAAACTACAAAAAAAGTCTTATTCTAAAACTTTTAAATTTAAAGATATTTATAACTACAGCAGTAGGATGATAGAGAAATATTTCATAAGTTAATAATTCTTTAATTTAATTCTATGGTAGCGTGAATTAATTATATGGCCGAGTTTTTAAAAGGCAGTTCTTTATTTCTCTTCGGAGGATGTTTCGTTAGGTTCGCGACATTTTAGATTTATCGGTGTTCACTTCTCTTCTGAAGACTTTTTATTAATATCATCGTTCTCTAGAAACAATCTGATCTTATTCTCTCTCTAGAAGACTGTTTATCTTTGAAGCTTCTTGTAGATGGATTTATCCTCTACCTGAAGGTCAGAGGCTTACTCTTACCTAAAGGTCAAGAGCTCCATTTAGTTCTTTATTTAATTGTCTTCTTTCTGGAGTCTTCTATAATTGAGTCTTCTATCGTTGAGTCTTCTATCGTTGAACTAGCAATCTTGACTGACCAGAATGGTGTTCCATGGCTAATTGTCCCTTTCGATGTTCAACCCTTTCTTCTTATAATCGTAGAGCTTAAACTCTCTACGACTATCATATAATTTTACTATTATAAAATTTACTTTAATTACGAAAATATAAAATCTAACAATAAAATAATTACGCGTTTTAGCTCAATATTTGTGAATGAATTTAAGATTCACAAATATAAATAAACAACATGATATATTTAAAAGGAACGCAAAAGTTCAGAAACTGAACTTTTCTTATATATATATATATATATATATATATATATATATATTTATACTATATATATAGTATATAATATATATAGTAATATATATATATATATATATATATATATATATATATATATATATATATATATATATATATATATATATATATATATATAATATATATATATATATATATATATATATATATATATATATATATATATATATATATAT
>SEYY01022203.1:125000-127500 GCA_009176605.1 Armadillidium nasatum | reverse complement strand
ATATATATATATATATATATATATATATATATATATATATATATATATATATATATATATATATATATATATATATATATATATATATATATATATATATATATATATATATATATATATATTCTCTCTGTATTTCAAATATTCCAAATTTTTTTAAATTGTTAATTAGCACAGTAATTTTTAAAAATATAATTTCTACATAATTAAATGAAGATAATTTTTAATGGTAATTCAATAAAATAAATTACAATATATAATTTTTATATAATTGTATCTCTTTTAATAAAGAGATTTGAATTATAATATATAATATATATAATTATATATATATATATATATATATATATATATATATATATATATATATATATATATATATATATATATATATATATATATATATTTAATAATGATAATTAAATTACTATTATATTTTAAGGTCTTTTTGAAGTGTAATTTAAATACTGAAAAATGGATTTTAAAAAATTAAATCCTTAACAGAAAATAAAAGGAATTATTTTGTAAAAGAAGAAAACTGTAACAATAGAAAGGGTAATTAAAACAATTGTTTATTTTTAGTTATTTAATTTTATTAACAAAAATAAATATTTTAATTTATTTTTTTTATAGTAATAATACATTTTCCTTTTACATTAAAAAATAAATATGGAAAAAAAAAAATTATATTGTATTGCCTAAGGTTAAAGTTAATTAGTGTACTAATTAAAAGTAATTAATAAAACCTTACCTTAAAAAGTAACAAATTATAATAGGAAGACTAGAAAGGATGATGAGGAAGAAGAATAGGACTAATGTAAAAAGGAAATAAAGAAAAATATAGGTACACAGTAAAATTTGTCCTAACGAATCGTTGGGACAAGTTGCAATAATGTCACAACAAATTTTTTCAGCTATTTTCTTATAAAAAAAATAAATCGGCGAAGCGACTTTCTTTTGCTTAACTTGTCTTTTTTATACAGAAAAATTTTATTTTTACATTTTTGCCAATTGTCCCAACGATTCGTTAGGACAATTCTTGCAGTGTTCTTAAAGAAAAAATAAATAAAACAAATTGCTGTGGCATTCCTGTAAATTTCTTGATTCACTTGTTTGAAGATGCTGGTTTGATCCTTTATGTTGATCAAGGGAAGAAACTTCCTATAAAATTCTCCCTCCCTCGAATATGGCAATTTAAAGACGATAAAAAGAGGAACACAAAACATTAAAAGAAGACATGAATGGCCTCAAAAGAAAAGAAATGAAACACGTTAACCAATTTTCAGTATTTTTCGTTTAAAAAGAACACAAAGTAAGTCAATTCTCTCTCTCCCTTTCTCTCTCTTTCTCTTTCTCACTCTCTCTCTCTCTCTCTCTCTCTCTCTCTCTCTCTCTCTCTCTCATGAAGTTTTAAAAAAATTCAAAAAATAAAACTAATCCAAGAGAGATTTGATTTCCTTTTGAATATAGCGTCCTTTTTATAATGAAATAAATTCTGCTATCTAAATAAGGTACAATTTACAAATGAAAATCTGCCTTAAAAAGTCTAATTTGGGAAAATAAGCTAAATAAACTAAATAAATAAACTAAATAAAAAATAAATAAATAAATAAGAGAATAGAAGAAAATAATGTTTATTCGTTTAATTAAAGGCAAATAGGAAATTGTTTTGAAGTCTTGACTCGATAATAATGGTTTTTGATTTTTTTTCTTTTAATTGACTTTATGCACAGACAAATCTATCACTATTGGTTTAAGTCTTATAACTTTTATATATATATTATATATATATATATATATTATATATATATATATTATATATATATATATATATATATATATATATATATATATATATATATCTTTATTTATATTTATATATAATATATATATATATATATATATATATATATATATATATATATATATATATATATATATATATATATATATATATATATATATATATTATATAGCTGAAACTTCCGCTAGTAAATCTCTTTTAAAATATTCGTACAAACACTAAAAGCACAATAAGTATGGATTTACATTTAAGGCAAACTTCTCAGGTGAGCTCAGTGGCAAGGTTTATAAAAGTGAGAGAAATTCCGTTAATAAGGAGAAGCAAAAAAGTTGGAGGAAAATTCCATAGAACAGAGGTGGATGGAAAAAAAAAGCACTACATTGAACAAGCCTGAAAATAACAATCTCAGCTTAAAATTCGGGTTAAAACACTGAACCTTTCGTGCTGCGAAAGTGTTTTAACGAATGCAGAATGCAAGTGGTCAGTTATCACGAGAACCACTTACTGAAGGTACTTATTGAAAGAGTGAGAGCAGCTACGTAGCGTAGCATAGATAGATTCAAGGAAGTTACGAAAGAACAAATAAAAGATCATTTGACCCTTGACTCTGCCTTGTCCAATGGACAAAAGGTACTGGAATCTCGTAGATGTGAATTC
This sequence comes from Armadillidium nasatum, assembly GCA_009176605.1. Taxonomy (NCBI): domain Eukaryota; kingdom Metazoa; phylum Arthropoda; class Malacostraca; order Isopoda; family Armadillidiidae; genus Armadillidium; species Armadillidium nasatum. Next base: position 125,042 of record SEYY01022203.1, on the reverse strand, counting down.
GTATTTCTTCAAGTATATATATATATATATATATATATATAT
>SEYY01022203.1:65000-97500 GCA_009176605.1 Armadillidium nasatum | reverse complement strand
ATATATATATATATATATAAATATATATATATATATAATATATATATATATATTATATAATATAGATATATATTAATATTAAAGTTATGATAGATTATTAATTGTATATACACCAATTAAGATGAAAGTTCTATTGTAGTAATTTAAGAAGCAAATTAGAAACGTTTGTAATTAAAAATGTTATTTATTTTGCAGGACAAGAATATATTGAAATGGTAGGTCTAAATTACTATTTTTTTTTTTTAAAAAAATGCAAAATTTGTCCCAACGAATGTCACAACAAAATGACAATATCACAACGGAATTATCAACGCAAAAAAAAAAACAAAAAAAAAAAAAAACAAACAAACAAACATGAATTATAACAATGTAACATTCCAATTTATTTTCCTCTCAAGAAAATAAAAGAAAAACTTTCGTTGGGACATAGTAACTTTTAAGTTGAGACATTTTGCAGTGATGAAACGAATTAGAAAAAAAATCAGTTGCGAAAGAGTACAAAAATTTTATTTCATGTAAAAGGTATCTGTACTAACCATGGTACTGAAATTTTTATTTTAGTTTAGGTATACGAGTATAGTAATTTTCAAGTTACTATTATCTACACTAAATTGCCCCGCTTATAGATTCTGGCAGATTTCTTCAAGCTGCCAAAATGAGATAAATTTCGTTTTTATCTATTTAAATAAATATAAATAAAAAAATATAGGTTTTAAAATAGACTCGTACAGTTATATAGACTCTAACTACGTAATTGAAGTTAATGGGTACAGTGAATGGTGAATGCTATATATATATATATTGTTGGAATGAACGAAAAATACGTTTAATGAAAATGTCAACTTCAAATGATAGAATCTATTATATAATAAGTCCCTAATCGTTTAATATAGATGAGAAATGTATATATACATATATTGAAGCAAACATTTTATTTTCTGAGTAATTGCTTATAAATACTAAAAAATAAAAGTTTTCTTTTTATTACCGTTATTTTTTATTCACCTATAAAATCATTACTAGTATGGAAGAATTGTTAAAATTAATTACTGTTCCGTTCTGATTTATTCCAATACAACGAAACTTTTCTTTTTTAGAAATTAGGACAATGTTTCTCAATACAAAGATTCCAGATACTTTTCCATGAGTCTCACACATATCTTCCCTACATACGTCATTTAAAGGCGGATTGCCGCCATTCACTTAATTTAGTCCGACACCTTACATCAACAAAAAGGGATGATGATAAAAAAAAACATTCCTGCTTTGCTATATATTCCTCTTCTTCGAGCTAAAGTTAACTATGACTACACAAGAAAGGGACAAGCTCCTTTTAACTTTTCTCCGTCTCCTCAACCTAATCCAAATAGGTTCCGAAAAGCGATGGGCGCCTTTCGTACGTCACCCAAGGTTAAGTCTTGAAGTGGACATAAACATCTTGCCGTTGTCCCTCAGTTTGTGTGTTCTCTCCATAGTTAACTTGCACCAATTGTTTATAACGCCTTACATATTTACACATACCCTGACTGGAAGTACTACCACATACGTATGATGATAAGAGATGTTTCTAGCAAGTTTCCAACCAAAGAGTGTTTCGCACTGTAAATTAACTAAAAACAACCCACCAAGCATTAACTAAGGTTGCATTCTCTTCACATTCTACATCCCAAAAGAACTCTGTTCTGATTTACAAGGATAGCTCTCGATCAGAGTGAGGGTTACAGGAACTTATACAATAGTATAAAAAGGAGGCATGAACCTCAAAAGACCGAGAATCCCTACTCTAAAGCATCAAGCTTATCTTAGGGGAAAGGTCCTGTTCGCAATCGTCATACAGAGGTGAAACGAGGTCGCATATGCTTGGATACAAAATCCTCACACGTAGTCATTATATGTTGAGGAATCTCAGAGTTGAAAGTTTAGTCTCCTCAGTACTCCTCCTTCAATACATAACTTGCTTTTTCCTGTTTATAGAACGCTGGTAGACCTTTACACGTCACAAGTTTTCCCCTCTTAAAGTTCGAAACTCTTAGATGAGGGCCTGGGACACATAATGACAGACTCATCGTCTTTTCATCATCATGTCACCCTTGCATATCTCTAGGAACTACGCAACAAAAAGAAGTTATAATACTGTTTTCAGTGACACCAACATGAGTTTCGTCAAAAAGTCATCCCCGAGGCGGGTTTCCCATGGCGCTCTCCAAGCATGCAGTGATGACGTTTTCATAACCACTTAAAAAAATTGAGGACAACTCTGGCATTTCCTCAATAAACTAAGTAAAGTTGGAGAGATGGTAAGGAAGCTGAAAAGTAATATGCAATAAGCTTCTACTGCTAACCTAGAGGTTATGAAAACTAACTAAAAAAAATTGCAACAAAGAGAATAAGTAACCGACTTTAGTTGTTAATGAATGTTTAACTAACTCAAAGTAGTAGACCAAAATTAATCTTCTGCCGAATGTGGTTGTTCTGACACTCATTGGCGCCTGACAGGCAGTTTGTTGATACATTTCAGAACTGCTATGAATAAGAATTGTGGTGGATACACTCTATTAGGGAAGACGAGACCGAGAGAGCTAGGGCCTAAAAACAGAGAAATAGGAAGCATATGAACTGCTTTCTCCATAGAGATAAGGGTATCACTCAGCCTCCAATTCAAGGCATACTCTTGGTAATAACCGAAATGTAAATGACGCAATCCTCAAATATTTTTTTCTGAATTTTGTCCAAGAAGTCGAACATACCACTGGAAGGTCTTCCAAAATATGGCATAACCATAGTTCGGTTTAGTTCCTCCTCGTAATAAGTGAAGGTGGAGCAAGATATTTCTTTCCAAAAGCTTACTGTGAAGAATAATACGCTCAACACACTATTCTGTTGAGCTCCCTCAACTTCGATAAAACGTCCTGACAAGGTGATGCTGCAACGAACGACCCGACATCAGGGACTGAAGGAAGAAGGAAAGTCGTTCCCTTTTGAATCCCAAAGAAGGTAGGCGTCATAAAACATATCATAAATTAACCCGAGAAAACCGAGATGACCACAGAGATTCGAAAGTCATATGTAAGGAGTATAGATGAACCTCTCAAGATGCTTTCTCGAAATTTTATTCACAATCTTGTATACCGAAGATAAAGGTGTGGAAAAATTAGAGCATATAGCTGCTAATGATTTTGTGTGTGTGTATGTTCTTTGGTTGATACACCTGGATCAAGATAATAATGCTTTAAAAAGAATGAATCAAGTTGAGTGGTGTGAGAGTTTGTATAATTTGTACAATTTCCACATTTCCCATGGTTCACTGCTGCCTTGAGTATAGTTTCCAGAAAATATATGAATGCGTCTACCAGAGACGGAAATAGTCTCATTGCAGGAATAAAGGTGAGGATGTAAGTAGTCTGATGAGATGAACAATCTTCTCTATCGAACAGCCAAGAAGAACATAGCTATTGTTGTGGAAGGGTATAATGTTATCATTACGAACTGGTAGTAGTAATTTCCGTGGTGGAAAGCTGACCTTTCTTACCTAGAACAATCGAGATTTCGAAACAGGAAGAAGCACCAATGTCAAAAAAATTCAAATGTTGGGATGACCTGTGTTTATACATCTCAGAGAATTTTTGTAAAAATCCAAGTTGGTCGATGCTATAATCCCTCCTCACAATGAGCGCAGGTGGTTTAAATCATCGAGGACTAGCATAGATTTAGGAGATTCCTGAACAAATCAAGGGAGTTCTACCTGGTGTATGTACTGCTTGGTACCAGGTATACTAAGCATAGCGCAAGAGGCGATTTAAGATAAATTCGAACTGCCTTCATATGCAATCAAGTCTAGAGGCAAATCTGAATGAACCAGGCAGTTTCATAAAAGCCCACTGCTGGCCTCCTCTATTGTTAGAAACATAATTCAGGGACGTGTTATGGTGGTGTCCTTTCTGGTCCCTCCAAGAATTAAAATCTTAATTTGATATGTTTTTAACACATTTCTTGTTTTCTGGGATTCATTTCATAACAATATAACAAAATATTCCATGTGTTATTCCAAGAAAACATTTTAATCTTTAAACTTAACCAAAAACAAAACAAAACAAAAAATTAAATTGAGAAAAGTAACCATTAAGATGTAAACTTTTCGTATATATTTTATTGAAAAAAAATATATAAAAAAAAATATCTTAAAAATAAAATAAATAAAAAATTCAAACAACAAACGTTTTAATGAAATCAGGTACGAATTATCAAAAGTACATTTTTTCACTAATATTACAATTAAATAAATTACTATCTAATTCCAAAGTTTATAACGCAAAATAAAAGTTTGAGTTTGAAGCAATATTTATAAAATTAATATTAATTTTACATACAAATTTAGCACATTATTTTTATTATTATTATTATTATTATTATTATCATTATACAAAACTAAAAAATGACAGTTATCATATATATATATATATATATATATATATATATATATATATATATATATATATATATATATATATATATATATATATATATATATATATATATATATATATATATATATATATATATATATATATATATAATATATATATATTATTATATGGAGGAATGTACTTAGTTTTACTATCCATTTAAAATGACAACAGCACACATATTCCTACTAAAGCTTTTTTCTATAATACTTCATTACGTGATTAGGAGTGTATATATTATATATATATATATATATATATATATATATATATATATATATATAATATATATATATATATATATATATATATATATATATATATATATATATATATATATATATATATATATATATATATATATATATATATATATATATATATATATATATATATATATATATATATATATATATATATATATATATATATATATATATATATATAATATATATATATATATATTATATATATATATATATATATATATATATATATATATATATATATATATATATATATATATATATATATATATATATATATATAGTTCAACGAAGTCTGACCAGGAATGTACATGATGGTGCTTCACTAGGAAACTGTAAACCCTAAACACATCTCAAAAACTTTACATACAACTACCATTCCATCACACAAGGGTGAAATAATGACGAAATCAGTTATAGTTAAGCGAAGCCAAGTCCGCTTCTTGTCCACATAATCGAGTGGTTCGGGTATCTACACGAAAATACAGGTGGTGATGGCATATTCGCTGCGAATGTGCTAAGGGATAACATACTGTACATACTCTAGTTATATACGCTGAAATACTATATTATTTGACAATTAATTTAAGAGGTGGTGCTTAACATTGCTATAGTTTTTTTTGTCCAATATACCTGCTGACAAAGCTCAAAAATGAAGGTAAAATGACGATATTAAGTAAGGGATCAAAAATTGTAAAAAAAAAAAAAATAACTGGCAAGACTATAGCTTCTTTATTAGCAAACCTGAGTTAAGATACTAGTAAGTATTAACCAGAAAAATGAGTTCTTGATATGGAATGAATAGAATTTATAGAGATTTGGTAGCAAAAGGCACCAAGCAGGTATATTGAATCAGATGAAAAGGCAAGTAGGCTGAATATTAGAAACGGGCAGTCAATATACAGGCTGTAGTATTTAAAAAGAAATCTTAACTCTAAAATATATATGATTTAAAAAATCGAGAGAATATTGAAAGAGTTTATCGAAAACAATGGTATAAACAAAAAGATTTAATTTTCATGTTCTGCAAGTAATACTTAAAAAAAAAAAAATTATTTCCACCACCTACGTTGGCTTACAAAGAGTACAGAACGATTTCTAATAATATAATTAATAATTCTGAGATTCAACTAATAAGAGGACAAAAACGAACGATTCATTTACAAAGTATTTTAAAATAAATCGGTAGTTTATTTTGCAGAGAAAGAAAATTAAATATGTACGAGAATCAAAAACGGGTATAAGCGTATGTAAAGAGCACTAGTTACATTTTTAAAGACTGAAACAAACACGGAACAGTTAGAAAAAAGTTAAAAAATGAAGAACAAAATTTACGTTCATTTTTTCTCTCTATATGAAAACAATTTAATTTCAGATTAAATATTTTATCAGTATTACAGACTCTTTCCCTGAATTTTATTATATATATAATATATATATATATATATATATATATATATATATATATATATATATATATATATATATATATATATATATATATATATATATATATATATATATATATATATATATATATATATATATATATATATATATAATATATATATATATATATATATATATATATATATATATATATATATATATATATATATATATATATATATATATTATATGTTATTTGTTTGAAAACATTAATATATTGTGAAAACAATATATGCTGAGTGATGTACTACGCTTTCAAGAAAATAACACTTAAAATTAAAAGTGTTATTTCTGGAAAAAAACAAAATCAAAGATATTCAAATATTTACTTTTATTTTTAATTGTAGTAGTTGTACAGAGGCATATGCAGAACACCAATTGAGCAGCTCTACTGGGTTGAGATCCAATGTCAGGGATGTTTTCTGTCATGTACAGAAAGCTACCCATCAGTAAATTAATATTCAGATTCGGTTCATAAGGGAGTTATTGTAAGCAAATGTACTTTGGAGTATGTTATCAACAAAACGTTTCAGTTCTTTTAAGTTTGAATATTAGTCTAATTATAGTTCCACTGAAGAAATGTGATTTTGGTGAAATGATAATTTTGATAGGGGTAGGCGATTTGTATGAAGTTCCTATGTGGTTGAGAGTTTGCTCCTAGAAAGAATCTGAATATCTGTCCGAGTTGTGGATATTGTAGAGGAAGAACAGGTTTTTTTTAAGCTCATGATTCACAGTCATTACTATAATCAGTGAGGGGAGGTCTTAAGAAATTTTCTTCTATGAATCCACATGAGGAATCTAACCCAGGACTTTCACCATGAAAATCAATAGCTCTACGATGGGTACCAGTAGCAGTATATTCACTGTAGAGTAGTGTAGCTTGGTGACAAGATGTAGTCATAAAGACAAGATTTGGGATGGGAAAGCTTGATTGGAGAAGCAATCTTTATTGAATCTGGAAGTAATAATTATTTGCCATGAATGAGGGTAAGGTTACACACAAGGATCATGCTTTGCTTAAACGAAGAAAAAAGAATGGGTCGAATAAAGCTATACGGTTAAGCAAAGATATGGGCTGAGAATCGAGAATTCGCTATTCCATAAATTTCGAATGAATTGCTGTTAAAAGGAATGAGCTTTACATCGGTTAATATAATGTGATAACCATCATTACATGGATTTTCTATCATGGCAAGAAAGGTCTCTGATAGTTTTTGGCGAGCTTCCTATGAACACCCATGAGGTATGACGCCAAGCATCTAGTGCCGAAGGAGATTGCAAAATACTCCCATAAGGCTAAGTTGGTTCTGCATTTTAGAAGCCAAGTAGAATGCGAATGTCAACATTTGTGCCATTAAAATACTTATAATGCTTGCAGCAACAATTTCGAACAGTCACTGATTTCTTTAGAGTCGCAAGGGGCGTCTAAGGGAAAGGGGGGTGACCAAGGCAGAAGGCTATTTATTCTCCCATATAGATATAGATATATATATATATATATATATATATAATATATAATTATATATATAAAAGTAATTGGGACTTTTTTGAAGAATAAACAAGGCCTACTCCTTTGTGCTGGTAAAATCTTGAACTAGAAGGGAACCATTGAAAGTTTTTGTAATTGGAGGACCTAAAGTATGAGATTCTCTCCAAGTCTTCATTAAATATCCAGGGGATGTGTTCATCAAAGACAGATATTAAGTTAAAATAAAATAAATTTGAAATGATGAAGTCTACCTTGATTTTTCGTATACCTGTAAACTTTTGATTTCGATAGAGGTCAACAAAGATCTGCTGCTGAATTAACCATTTGGGCATCTGGAGTGATAAAAATAAGTCAAAAGGATTTTCTCCTGGGGCAGACAGATGCTACTCTGGCATAAAGAGTGGAATTGAAGTTCAAATCAGGCTTTTAAAGTTGCTAGATCAGTAGGCATAAGATACACAGTTACTCGAATCTTAATTTTATTTTAACTCAAGAGATCTCAGCAAGGATGTGGAGCCAATGTTTATTTTAAGAAGCCTATGCTTGGTGGAGTGCAAGAAGGATTAGTGAAAACAAACAAATGAAAACTGAGCACACCTGCTGCAATGTAATTTTAAGAACCATGAAGAAAAAAAAAAAATTGCACATTGCATTAGTGCAGGTGGTGCCACACTGATTCTTTTTTTCTCAAAGGAAGAGGTATTGTATTTACCTCTGTGATTGAGAAAAAATTATTGCATATAAGAGGATTTTTAAATGCATGAAAAGTAAAATAATAAATAGCGTAAAAAAAGAAATCAAACAATACAATATGGCAAATAATAATAATAATAATAATAATAATAATATACAAACAATTACAAGATTAAGCAAAAATATTTAAAAAAAAATACAAAACACTTGGGTACATACTCTCAATTGAAATGGGTGGATTTTCGAGGTAGAATCAAATATTTAATGAATTAGCAGAATATTAATTTTACTTTAAAAAAACTCCAACTTTTCTCTTCCTTCTTTTATTTTTCTTTTTTTTTATTTCACTACATCTATTAAAGTTCATTAATTCCTTAGTTCAAACTACCTTTTAACCTTTCATGGCAAATAAGAAATAAGTGCTGTATGATTCCATTACTTTAAATCAGCAAGAATTCTACTTATATACAGATTTGTTAACATATTTTTACTGAATCAGTTGAGGAGGCATAGAAATTCAAAATTGCAGTTTATCAATTTAATAATCTCCTTCTTTGGATTCCCTTTAAGTTTTTCGACAAAGGCAATGACTAAGTTTCAATAAATAAATTCTAATTAACATGAAGTTTCTGTCGTCAACTACTACGAATTTCCTTATTAAACTAATAATTTTAAATATGAACGGCAGAAACGATGAAAAACTCAAATTTTCAGTTGTTTTTTTTATTATTTGCAAAGATTCCAAATGAAAAAGCCGAAAATATAATGGCTTGTTCTTTGTACCTCTTCAAACAATGTTATAGCTGAAATATTAATGCCATGCCAAAAACAAATTTTCAATCTTTGTTTGCCACGATTACTAACAAATTCTTATAGGAAACTAACGAATTTAACAGCGGAGATTGATCTGAAGGTTTATTAAATCATGAAATTAACAAATGTTTTTAATCTTCTTTAAATCTGCTTTAATTTTCAGATAACTTTTGTTTCGGAACAGCGAACCTGTTGAGTCAAAAGCAGAGACTACTCAAAGATTTTCTATTTAATTTTGTTTGACAAATATTATCTAATTTAAGGAAGTTAACAAATTTCTCATTCAATTTATTTAACAAATAAAATTATTCTTAAGATTCTAAATTTATATTATTATAAATTGTTTAAAAATGTAAAGCTTAATATTCATCCTAATCCAACTTTTTGTTAATTAAGTAATAGTGCATTGCTAAATTTCAAAATATCAAAAAACATTTTGCTTTCAAAATCTTATATATCTTCTCCACTATTACCTAAGTCTATATAATGTAGGCTCATCTGATGTTTCAATTTAAGAGAACAAAATGCTATTTGTAAAGTCCGAAATTTTTCCAATAAAAGGGCTTGCTTTGTATGATAAATGAAATAAAAAGGAAGAATTATGGTGAAACTTCAGCGAAAACATGCCTCTTAAAACTCGCAAACTCCGAGCCAAATAAACTTATTAATGGATATTATAAAATTAATTACGCCGTCCGAATCAGACCTCGTAGCTGAACTGGAAGGTAGAAAATATTTGTTAAATAAGAGAACAAACATTAAGTTTACCTTTTTAAGTTTCCATTGTATAATGGCAGCTTTCAAGCCAGTTACCATTTCATCTAACATTTATACACTCTGGGAGTGGTGATATGTTTGCTGTATTTGGACTTTTAGAAGTGACTGAAAGGTCTTGACGGAGCAATGAATTATACTACACTTTGTTCCAATAAGAGAGACGTGTTTGTTGGGTGGTGATTGCTAATACAAACTATTCCAGCAAAAATCCATTAACCAATCCGTCATTTGTGATGGCGGTTCTGTATTTGTCTGACCGAGTTTCTGTTTCTATTTGATAAACCTGGTGCAGCAATAATTCTGTCTTTAAATGAAAGTCCCTCGCAAAAATGCTAGGCTTAAGGAAAACAGATTCACGAAGTTGGAAATTCAAGCTGAAAGGTCCGTTCTCAACCCAAAAGAACATCAAACTACAGGGAAAATAAACCCCTCACCATAGGAAAATGATAGTGTTGTCAAGGATATATATATATATATATATATATATATATATATATATATATATATATATATATATATATATATATATATATATATATATATATATATATATATATATATATATATATATATATATATATATATATATATATATATATATATATATATCACTTAAGAGCACTATAATACACCATTAAGTAAGGAAATTATTAATCTACTGTTACTGTTACTAACCAATATTGGTCAAAAAACAAATCTCAGCTAATTTAAGACAAAGTGTACTATTTTATTAAATTATAAAACACCATTATTTATTACACTTCCTAAAGTAGTTAAAGTAGTTAATAAAAAAAAAAAAAAAATTTAACAGAGAAGTTTCAAAACATTTCGCTTACAGCTTTAAACGTTTTAATAATAATAATAATAATAATAATAATAATTAAATAAATAAATAAACCGATAAATAAATAAACAAACTTTGGGTATTTATAATACTTTCATCAGTTTACTGTTAAGTTACATAAAAAAAAAAAATTAAAATACATACACCAATAACAAGTATTGGCCCATTAATAAGCCAACTTACTGAACACATTTTTTTCTCCCTATACTGGCAAATTATTTTGATCCCAAGAGGCTAAAAACTGTTCCTAAAATAACAAGAACTATTCAAATTAACCAATTGTAAAATAAATATCAATGCTTTTTGTTTTTAAAGCAACACATTTTAATAATAGTAATAATAACTTAAATATAAGCTTTTACAAAATAAAAAAAGGCAGTTAAGTACCCTTTGAAAGATTCTTTTAAAGAATCAAGAATGAAGTTATATTTAAAGCATTTCAAAATAAGGGAACGGGAGCCTTACAACCCATTAAACATACCTGATTTATGTATATATATATATATATATATATATATATATATATATATATATATATATATATATATATATATATATATATATATATATATATATATATATATATATATATATATATATATATATATATATATATATATATATATATATATATATATATATATATATATATATATATATATATAAAAATTTTTAATGTCAGTTAAGCGTTGGATGGAAATTTGTCCAAACTATATCTATGTTTCCCCATTTTGTACGAAGACAAGACAGTATTTCTGAACCATGATTCGAGTATTCAATATTTCCTTCTTGCAAAGTCACAATGCCTTCTGCGTATTTGATCTGGAAATGTAAATGGTTACCGGAATTTTATTACCACATTTATCTTTAGCCCAGTTCTTCAATGAAAGAGTAATTCGTTAACAATGGGTCCTGAACCACTATTCCTAAATTCAAATTGTACAGAATATATTATGAAGAAACTATCATTGAAAGCAACTTTTCAATGTATAATTCAATAAATCAAGTATTATATTATTCAGATGAAATTATCCTTCCTCATTTCAAATAGTAGGGTGGGGAAGGAAGTCATTACAGAAAAAAAAAAAAAAAAAAAATAAAAAAATAAAAAATATATATATATAGTTATAAAATAATCTACTCATATATTTTTAAAAAGAAATGATTATATATAAAGGGGATTTAAATAAAAAACACAACCTTCAAAGAATATAGATAAAAGACTTACCTTATTATCAGGGCATGAGGATTCTAAACCGTTATAATGATACACGTGAAAAACGTCGGGAGGAGAATATGACTGATCCGAATTGTAAAAGGTTTCCAAAAATTTGTGAAACAAAATAACACCAGTACTTTCAGGATCTAATTCTTTGCACATAAACTCAACACTGAAATAAAATTACATGAAAGTTACAAGTAAATTACTTTTATAGTTTATTAATTTTGTTGTTTATACTTTTCAAGTATTAATGAAAAGACATAATAATCAAAATATTTATACTTAAATAAAAGCATTAAAAAGCAATTTTCATGGAAAAGTTATTTAAAAATATCCCTTAGTTACTTCAAGTTTAAATTAATAACATTTACTTAAAATGTTGAAAGTCTAAAAGAATGTAAGTAAATTTTTTTTTTTTAGAAAAGAATGAAAGATTTAAATTTTTTTGCGAAGCTTTTTAAAAGTGTTTATTTGTAGAGCCATCATACCTTTTTTTTATATACATATATATACCACCATTCACGGGTTGGGCCCTTTTCATGGAGGTGGTAAAAACATAAAAGAAAAACCCACCCAAGCACGACTCTCTACTGTGAGCCAGATGGAGGCCTTGAAGAGAGGAAAGAGATTCCAGCTGGAAAAACTGATGGTAAAAAAAATCAACAGAAAATAAGTGGCTGGAAATGAGGTACCACAACAAGCAAGCTTGAACTTTCCCATATTCACCCAAAATTCATGTGAAAGCAAGGCACCCCTTGTGCTTCGAGGACGACGCCATAGTGGTGGAATGCGAGAAGTCAGTTCCCTCTGACTGTCGTTGTAGTACTTATAGAAAGAGATAGTGCGCCAGCGTCACGATGAAGAGATAGAGGGTTAAAGAGAGCTTGAAAGTAGAGGACAGTTTATTAGTCTTTAGCCTTAGACACAACCTTATCCAAATGGAGGAACTAGTCCCCCAAATATGAGAACAGTACTCCAACAAGGGCGGATAAGACCCTTACATAATTGGAGTAACTGTTAGGAAGAAAAAATTCCAAGCCTGAACAGTACTCCCAACTTCTTTGAGGCAGCCTTAGAAACCATTATGATATGAGGTTTCAAAAACACCTTATTCCCGCAACCTGAACAGTACTCCTAACTTCTTTGAGGCAGCCTTTGCAACCATTATGATATGAGGTTTTCAAAGACACTTTATTGTGTAAGTTCAGACCAAAAATGTTTATATTGTTTAACAGGTGAGAAGAGCCGTTCGAATATGATAGGAAAGTTTAGAGGTATTTTTTAAGAGGGAGATGTGAAATATTTGAGTTCTTAAAGAGTTGAAATTTAAAAAGGTTGAAGCTACTCTACCGGGAAATCACGTCCAGATCGGAATGAATAGAGTCAGAAAGCTGAAGTCAAGAAACAACTCTAGATGCAAAAGAAGGAACAGATCAAAAATGAGTGAAAGAATGGAGAACTGAGTCATCGGCATAAGATTGAACAGAGTCAAAAGTGCAACTGAGGAGATAGTTGATGAAAAGTAAAAATAATGTTGGAAATAGAGCAATCTGATGAACACCACAATCAACAGGAAAAGAGGAAGAGATTGCTCCATCGACAAGTGTCGATATGGAAACGATCTAAGAGAAAACTAGACTTGAGTAAGCAAAGAAAAGGAGGAAAACAAAGGGAAAGGAGCTCAGATAGTAATGACGCATGCCATCCTTGTCGGAAGTCTTGGATATGACAAGCATTATACAAGACCCACTGTTCCCTAAAGGTAGACATAAATCATGAGATAGGAAAGTATGTCAACAGTAGACTTCGAACGTCGAAAGCCATATTGATCATCTGAAAGACAGGAATGAGACTTCAGATGATATAGGAAATGAGAATCGAGGAGAGTTTACAAAGATTCTTTGACAAGACACAAGTGAGAGCTATAGAAAGATAGTTGGAAGGATCAGAGCAGCTACCCTACTTCGGGATTGTCTGAACATGCACGATTCCAATATTAATGAAAAGTACTAGTGTTAAGGCATTGAGAGTATTGCTGAATGAGGGCAAGCTATATACTTGGTATATTATCTATAGATATATATATATATATATATATATATATATATATATATATATATATATATATATATATATATATATATATATATATATATATATATATATATAAATATATATATATATATATATATATATATATATATATATATATATATATATATATATATATATATATATATATATATATATATATATATATATATATATATATATATATATATATATATATATATATATATATATATATATATATATATATATATAATATAAAGATATGCTTGTTTTTTTGGTTATCAGTTAAAATGACCAACTGCCAAGAATAGAAAAATTCACACTTCGTCTTTAAAGTTTAGAACATCAAAACTTACAAATCCTCATCAGTACAAAGGTTCAATTTTGAAAGAACGTCTTTTAACTGAGTTCGAGGTAGAAACTTGTTTCCATCGGCATCAAACCAACTAAGAACCTGCTTGGCTCTCTCACACTCAGTATCTGGAGTAATAAGCGCTTGGTTCCAGGAGTATAAAACTGAAATCAAACAATGATACAATAAACGGAAGGTAAAATTCTTTTTTTACAAGTAACTTATGAATGGTTTCATAAATATTTTATCAGTAATTTAAGGTACAACACCTGTTAAGTGAGTTTCGGAGGCAAGAACCCAAACAATGCTTGAAGGATTTTTCAGGTACCAACCAACTTGAACGTAATGTAAGTGTTCCATTTTGGTTAAGAAACCCACAATGGGTCGACGAATTATTCCCGATAATTCTAAAGAGAGAGAGAGAGAGAGAATTCAAATTAAATACTGTATATGAAAAATGTAATTTGAAGTAGATGGCATTATTATTATTATTTTTAACAAATAATTGCTTGAGGTTTGGGTGTTTCACTCAAACTCTCATATGTTCAACCCTAATATAAAATAATTCTATAAATGTGAAACTTACTTAGACCACCAACATCTTTATCTCCATCCCAAACATACGAAGCTGCTCTGCCATTGATTAAAAGGTTAATAAGTGCCTGACCACCATGGCCTTCAGATTGATCAATTAAACTTTCTCCAGCTTCTCCCATCTCAGTTCTCACTCGATTGATACCCTAGTGAAAACATTAAATATAATCATTTCCTCTCATTTAATTTAAGATTATAATTATAATTCACAAAATGAAAAGCAATGGTTTCTAAGGAAATTATTAAGAGTTTAAATGTCAAAATGCTATTTCAAATACCAAATCAGTTTACATCTGGAAATGATCTAATTAAAAACCTCAAAATGTTCAGGCTAGTGATTGATGAAATCAATAATTGTAAACAATACAAAATTCAAAAAATAAAACACAAGAAACTTATAATGTTTAGCTATTGATAAAAATTTCCAAAATAACTTATATTACTTTCATGTTACAAGAATCACAAATTCAAATGCCAAAAAGGCTTTCATTCATTCACATACCATTACCACATTTCTTGCCTAATTTAATCTTTGTAACCTTTGTTTCACTCATACATTAAAAAAAAAAAAAAAGGAAGAAAAAAATCAAACATGTACTAAAAATATCTAAAAAATTTATAACATTCATTTTAATTTTCATCTTAAATCTTACAATTATCAACAATTTAAATACCCTAATGTGTGTTCTTTAAAGTCAATATTTAGAAGTACACAAAAATTAGTTCATTTGTAATAACAATGTTTTTGTTAAGTTATTGTATACATTGATAAAATACAGTTTATTACATAATTATTTATATTACACTGAGTACTTTTCATTGATATTTAGAGTTACTTCAATTTTTATAATATATTATATATATATATATATATATATATATATATATATATATATATATATATATATATATATATATATATATATATATATATATATATATATATATATATTATATATATATATATATATATATATATATATATATATATATATATATATATATATATATATATATATATATATGAGGAGAATAGTCATTGATCCAAATAACTGACTACATACTATAAAATAAAATAAGAAAGGTGTCAAGTAACATAATAAGGAAATAGAGATATTAAAATTTTATCAAATTTCAAATGATATTAAAACTAAAATCAATTTGTTAAAGAAAATTTCATATTCAAATAAAAATTTGCAACGAAGTCCTAAGAATTAGCTAAAAAAAAAAAATTTTGAAAAAAAAAAAAAAAAATGAAAAACAATTTAAAAAGATGTTAAGAAATACGTCGAGCCACTGAGTTTCTTAATAATAGTTTCATAATTCACTTAAAATATCATTACTAAGCACAATGAAGGTTAATAAAGAGTTTAAGAACTGAAATTCTTAAGTTATAGTTTGTAGTTTGGAGAAAAAGTGAAGAGAAATTACAAAAATAATAAAAAACAATGACTGCATATATATATATATATATATATATATATATATATATATATATATATATATATATATATATATATATATATATATATATATATATATATATATATATATATATATATATATATATATATATATATATATATTATATATATATATATATATTACTCACCCTTGTCAAAATGACTGAATAAAGAAATAAAAGAATTCCGAATTCAATTTTAAATTTTGCTAAATTGGATTCTAAATATTTTTCTAAGTCGTATTTGCTTTCAAATTGGCGTAACCTGAAAATAAAATTAGTTATGTTATAATGCTTTGAATATATTACGAACAAAACTTCCATACATTATTTCAACCCTATGTTTGCAATGTGTATGTTAATAATTCTAGATTCAGTAAAACATTGATAATTTTTACTTAGTGAAGGTTTACAATCCTTATCTCCTAAAAAAAAAAAAAAAAAAAACAAAAAAATTTCCCTACCTCTAAAATAAAAACGTTTTTTTTTTTTTTTTTTAATTCATACTTTATAATTTTTCTTTAGTCTCGCTCTTCAATGATATTTCTGAAGGTCACCGTCCTAATAAAATTTCCTATTAATATTTTAAAAGATCCCCAAACTTCATATGATTATTTTACTTTAAAAAAGTCTTGCATTTATCTATTTACTCTCATCCTCTCTTTATTACTACACCCTTAATTCTTTTTCAATAAACTTGTGATCGTGCTCCATTACAGCACAATGCCCTATTTCCTTTCATCCCTATTCAGATTTTTTTTTTTTTTTTTTTTTTTCTTAAAGTTTCATATTTACTTTACTTTCCGCGTTTCCATTTCTCATCCCCCCCCCCCACACACATTACCCCATTTTGTTTTTCAGAAAAAAATTACTACCTTACATGCTGCGAAGATTCTTTACATTACTTTGGTCTATTTTCTATTATACTTAACGTGCATTACTTCCCAAATACTTTAACTGAAGACCGCACTTTAACTTTTTTCTTTACTTCATAAACTATTTCTTTTCACTAGCCCTTTTTGCATCAACTCCAGATCTCTTTCTGATTTACTCCAGATTTAAAATAGAAACTCCCTGAGAGTTCTTCCACATCAGAATTTACTCCCTTTTCGAATAAACTACTTTTATTACATATCTCCTCTTTACATCTGTCATTCCATTCAACATCAGCTTGCTAATCCTCTTAATTTAATTCTCTACTGTCTTTAGACTCACTTTCATTCACTCTACTCTTGAAATATCAAATAATAATAAATATTAATCTTAAATTTATTATGATTAGAAACTCAGCGAAATTTCTTTTGAGAAAATTAGTTAATGAAAATATAATTTTAAAAATAAAATAAAAATTTTAACTATTATTAATATGCTAAATATCAATTACCTTTAGGTGCTTTAAATTATCCTTTGATTACCAACATAAGATTAATAAGTTTCTTCATAAAATATTAAATAGTAGATTTTTTAAAATACTAAACATCTAATATTAAATAAAAAATATTTAATAAAATAACTTAAATGGTCTTTTTTTTTTCAATTTCAAGCTCTATGGGCGTTAATCCCTTAATCTATTATCTCTAGGGGCTGAATCATGGATCTCTATTACACGAAACCAACCACCCTATCACATAAGAAATGAAAACCAATAAATATGAAACCCATACCAGTGGATAAATGGGACCATTACCTAATACATGAATGAAAAAGATCATGATCCTTAGTTGTTGTGCGCCGATCGATATCATCAAGCTCCGATGGTGTGCTCGGTGACCGCTCTCTTGTAGAAGGTAAAGGATCGTCCAAACAAGCTAATCTAAAGGGGCCTATAATATCAAAATGAAATCTGCAACTTGACTAGTAGAAAACAACAAAAAAAATATGAAAGCATGCAAAAATAAATATATATGACATAGTTAGTTCAGAGGTTGTAATTTGTCTAAAACACTTGTTAGAATGACTAGAAGTAAAACAATTATATTAATAAATGAAAGATGTCAGGCAGTAAATTACCTTCTATATTGGAAGCACTTGTTTCTGGTGAAGTAGTATTGTCTGAACTTCTGGGTTTATCTTCTACATCTATTCGACATTGTGACAGCAATTCGACTAATGATAGGCATAAATATTTATCTACAGTTGACACATCCAGCTATGCAAAGAAGTTAAAAAATAAATTAATAAAAACTTTGTTCTTATAAATGCAAATATTCAAAACCAACTAAAAAAATCTCTTTTTATAGTTATGTATTAAAATATTTAAGTACCGTATATATTGAATTCCAATATATACTTTGATATTTAACGAAGTACAAATTAAACAAAAAATTAACTACTGAACTTAAATTTTTTTTTTCTTTTTTAAGAAAGTTAGTTGACCCTCTCCATTGAGGTATACTAATAAAATGCTAACTAAAAGTGATAATGATCTCTATGGTGGTGGTGATGTAATTTGAATCACATTTACAATTTGAGGTTATTTGCAGTTTAAATTCCATCTAAACAGATTAAAATTAATCGAATTTATATCAATTTATTTATGTAAAAATCCAAAATGATAAAAAAAATTAATTTCTTTCGAACCTTTAAGAAGAACCCATAATCAAGATTACATCATAGTTTAACAATGATCTTAATTGAAATAAAAGCACATTCTGAAAGTAAATACCTCTCTCATTTGTTGAAGTTGATAAATATTAATCAAATTTTTCAAAAGAAAGGCTTGAACAGGTGCAATTACAGCACATGGACCACCACTTGTTTGAATTAATGCAGTATTTTCATCAGAACTAAATATAAATCCTGTTAAAATATAAAAGTAATTTAGAAAAAAAAAATAAAAAAAAAAAAAAAAAAAAAAAAAAAAAAAAAAAAAAAAAAAAAAAAAAATATATATATATATATATATATATATATATATATATATATATATATATATATATATATATATATATATATATATATATATATAATATATATATATATATATATATATATTGCCAGATTATACTGTACGTCAGACAGGTGAACACTAATGTTCCCATGTCTAGTGATGCTTGCACTAGCAAAGATTATACAGTCTAATTCTAATAATGTCTGTTTAAAACAGGGTTGGTGATTTTTTTGATTTTTTTAAAAAAATAAAAAAAAAAAAAAATAAATAATATTTAATATATATATATATATATATATATATATATATATATATATATATATATATATATATATATATATATATATATATATATATATATATATATATATATATATATATATATATATATATATATATATATATATATATACACCAAGATTTGGGAAATTATCAGGACCTAGTCATTAAAGGCTGACATGACCCAATACACGGCGTTTGAAAGTGTGCAAGTCAAAAGAAGTTGAGAAAACAGATAAAGGGAGTGAGTTCCAGGCATTATCAGTAGAATACAAGTAAGATTGAGCATAGCGGTTGAGTCTGGGGTCAGAGAGTTGGACAGAAAAAGGATGTGTGGTAGGTTGTATCGAGTAAAAAGACGGAGGAATTGAGTTTTTGAGCATTGAAAATGACCATGCATTCGGTCCCAATTTGAAATACAAGAAAGATGGTCAGTTGCTCCAAGGCAACTTTTCTTGCAACAATTAACTGCTGTTGGGTGGGGCATCTCTCAAAATGAAAGGAGCAATGAAAGGTGGAGTCATCAGCATTGGAGTGGATAGGTAATGAAGTAATAGAGAAAGGTCATTAATGAAAAGTAGAAAGAGAGTTGGGGAAAGGACAGATCCTTGAGGAACACCATTATTTATAGATTTAAAGGAAGAATGATGGCCGTCTACAACAGCTTCTATAGAACGACCAGAAAGGAAATTACATAGGTCACAAAAAGAAGGATAGATTCCGAAAGAGGGAAATTTGGAAATTAAAGCTTTGTGCCAAAGACTCTATCGAAGGCTTTCAGTATGTCTAGCACCACAGTGAAAGATTCACTGAAACACTGAAGAGAAGAGGACCAAGATTCAGAAAGAAAGGAAAGATCACCAGTAGTGCATTATTTATGAAAACCATACTGGAAATCAGAGATAAGATTAAAAGAATTAAGGTATTTCCAAATCTTCCTGTTAAGGATAGATTCAAAATCTTTAGAAAGAACGAGGTTACATAGGACGATAGTTAGAGGGTTGAGAGATTTCCCCTTTCTTTGGCACAGGTTGAATGAGTACACATTTCCAGCAAGAAGGGAAGGTCGAAGTAAAAAGACAGGACGAAATAGTTTACCAAGGTAGGGTGCAAGCTCAGAAGTACAAGTTTTGAGAACTACAGGAGAAATACTATCAGGACCATATACCTTCTTGGTGTTAAGCTGAGAGAGAGCAGAAATGACATCTTTAAAAGAAATTACTATATTAGACATAAATGAGTTGGAGGGGGTTGAAGGAGGAGGAATAGCTCTGGAATCATCTAAAGTAGAGTTTGAGACAAAAGTTTAAGAAAAGAGTTCAGCTTTAGTAGAAGGTAAAATGGCAGTGGTGTTGTTAAAATAAACCAGAGGGGGTAAAGAGGAAGAAAGGGGGAGAGGATGAGGAATCAGTCATTCACGAAGGAGAAAAGAGTTTTTGGTGTTAAAAGAATAGATTTTGCATGATTCTAGGATGAAATATAAGTTAAATAGGTTTCTGAAGTTTGAAGATGACAGTAATCCCTGTGGTGAATAGCACGAGAACAAATACAGTTAAACCAAGGTTTGTTAGGTTTAGTTGAAAGGAAAGAATATGCACTCTGCACACTCCGAGGAACCTCTCCCACAAAAGCCGTAATCATTCCATGGGAAATCAGAGAAGTACAACTGCAGATCAGACCAGTTAGCAGCACTGAAAATCCACAAATGTCTCCTCGTCAAATGGCCCTATTCTTGAGAAAGACTTGAAGAGACAGGACAAATAATGGATATAAAGTGATTGGGTGAACCCAGAGGAGGAAAGAGTTTAATATAAGGAGAAGGATAAGAGGTTAAGAAAAGATCAAGTATGTTGGGTTCATCACCAAGATGGTTGGGGATACGGGGAGGAAGATACACCAACTGCTCAAGGTTATTCTTGTAGGCAAGTTCACCAGCTGGATCATGAGAATTAAACAAAAGCTATTGCTGGTGGTGAACATTGAAATCACCTAAAAATTATGATTTTGGAGAAAGGATGTGTCCTATTTTGGAGTTTAAGTAGTCAAAGAATTTTTTATTGCCTGTGGAATTAGGAGATAAATAGACAGAACAAATAAATTTAGTAGCAGAATTGCAAGAGAGCTTAAGCCATAAAGTAGAGAATTCAGAAGACTCCAAATTAGAGACACAAAAGCAAACAACATCTCTGAGCACATATGTGCAACATCTACCTTTAGTAGACATAGACAGTAGGAGTTAACAGAATAAGGTTTCCTGTCAGAGAACCCAAGCACCTTAGTTTCAGTTAAGAACAAGAGATGGGGTTTAGAGGAAGAGAGATGGTGTTCGACAAAGGGGAAATTAGAAAAAAGACTGCAAATGTTGCAGAAATTACTGAAGAAAGCAGGCAGTGCACCAGGGCAAGCCAAAGGTGAGTTCTTGGCCGCACCATCAGCATCATCAGAGGCTGACAACTTCCAAGTGATGTTTGGGTGATGGGTGGATGAGAGGCATTCTTTGGATGCCGCACCTTCAAGCATCTCTAAGGCTGATTTAGTTTCACCATTTTAAATATTTTAGTAAGTAACGTATGAGTAAGTGCTTGTAAATTTGTGGAAACATGTGAAGAAATGGGGTGGAGAGGTAAAGGAAGCATAGATACTCCAATATGAGATAAGGGTACACTAGAGACCATCTAAGAAGGTGAAACGTGAAAAGGAATAAACCAAAAGGTAATGGAGTGAAATGAAATGGTCTAGCCAATCCTATCACTCCACAGTATAATATATATATATATATATATATATATATATATATATATATATAATATATATATATATATATATATATATATATATATATATATATATATATATTATATATATATATATATATATATATATATATATATATATATATATATATATATATATATATATATATAATATATATATATATATATATATATATATATATATATATATATATATATATATATATATATATATATATATATATATATATATATATATATATATATATATATATATATATATATATATATATATATATATATATATATATATATATATATATATATAATTATATATATATATATATATATATATATATATATATATATATATATATATATATATATATATATATATATATATATATATATCTTTTCTTTTAAATGTTACTTCATTCTAGTACAAACTATCTTCAAATAGTCCAACAATTTTATAAAACAAATACCATATATATTTACATTACCTTGTGACCATCTGCAAAACAATTCCTGCTTCACTACTGGACCCCATACAAGGGTTAACAGCTCATCAGGAATCAATGACAGTCTGTTAGTTTTTTCCATGGCAAAATTTTGAATATTTAATTGTCAATGTAAGGGAATGTTATGCTATATTTCTTACTTTAAAAGGGCATTGTATGAAAAGATATTTTGGAAAAAAATATTACTGTAAGTAATCCTTAAAAAGAAGAAGGAAAAAAAAAAAAAAAAAAAAAAAAAATATATATATATATATATATATATATATATATATATATATATATATATATATATATATATATATATATATAATATATATATATATATATATATATATATATATATATATAATATATATATATATATATATATATATATATATATATATATATATATATATATATATATATATATATATATATATATATATATATATATATATATATATATATATATATATATATTAGTTATTAGTGATGGGACAATTAATCATCATTGTAATCATCAAAATTGGCACATTTTTTCCCAATCATAATCTTCAATTCTCTGCTGATTATTCTGCAGATTAATTTACATATATTGGCTTATAAATATTTCTCTGTTCCACCTTCTCTATTGAGATTGAAAAGCTGTTTAGGAATAGGGGCCAAATATACTCTCCAAGATGAAGTCGAATTACCCCAGAAACTGGAGAAAAGTACTAGAATTTTTGTATGTCTATCCATGTTCTCACATATTAAAACTTTTAAAATGAATGTTCTGAATTATAATATATATATACTAAATTACTTATAATTTACACATTTTAATAAATAGAGAAAATATTTAATTCTTCCTTATTATAAAATTGTTTAAATTTATTAAAATAAAAGAAATTTTTAAAAATTTATATTTTTAATTTCATCTTCATCATTTTCATTATCATAAAATTTACTACAATTATCATAAAAAAAATTATATACTGTGTATATATATATATATATATATATATATATATATATATATATATATATATATATATATATATATATATATATATATATATATATATATATATATATATATATATATATATATATATATATATATATATATATATATATATATATATATATATATATATATATATATATATATATATATATATATATATTATCTTTAAAAAACTTAACTCACTCACTCTCTATAAATATAACTTATTTAATAAAACCACTATAATTAAAAATATAAAAAGTAAAACACTAAGAAGATATTAATATTGAAGATAAAAAAATTATCAACAATGGAGGATTAAAGCAAAAAAAATAGCAACAGTTTCAGAGACTTGTTTCCTGTCTCCCTCATCAGACCAATAGTAAAGAGAAAAATTACAGAAAATGAACAAAGAGCAGCACAAAGTCAATATTAAGGTAGCCAGAATTAGAAAAAACTAACACCAATTTAGAGTGTGTATTTTAAAAATATTACAGAAGAATTTTAAAAAGATATTGTCAACTTTAAAAAATCCAGTGGATATATTAAAATTTGGTAGGGTCTTTATAAAAAGTGATTGTATTAATCTATTAAGAGGCTTAGATTTACATTCAAAAACAAATTTAGCATCTTCCCATCCAAATTCTATGCTGTGTTGTAAGTTGTAACGTGTAAGAATTATGGCATTGCTGACATTACATCTTTTTACATCAGCTTTATGCTGATCTATTCAAAACTGTAGAGATTTTAGTAATTCCCCATAAAAAGAGATAGCACATGTAAAACAAGGGACAGTAAACTCCACCCTGCATTTCACCAGCTGTATTATTGTTATAGAATAACTTGTTTTTAATCTTATCAGGAAAATTAAAAATATGCATATCACAAATTGTGAAAATGGTAAATTTTAAAGTAGTTATAGCATTAACAATATAAAATGACAATAGTATTTACTGGTTTAACATCAGCTTCTCCTATTTCCACAATGTAAAATATGTAGTCTTGCACGTATTAACCGTTTATTAATAAATGAAATGGTATATCCCAAATACAGAAACTATTGGGAAATGAATCTGATTTCCTCCCCTAAATATCTTGGGTCTGACATATTTAAAGAACAAAGAAAGGTATTATATATGGCATTTTATTTAATAAAATTAGGGTGTACTGAAAAGGCATGAAGTCAGGCCCAAGATACTTAGGGGAGGAAATCAGGTTCGTTACATTTCCTTTCATTGCTAAAGAAACATTTTAATTAAAAGAAAAAAAAGCTCATTATTTAATATTTTTATATTTAAAAGCTTTAGTATTAAATAATCACCATTTAAATATTTAAAGGCTAACATACACTTCTGGGATATATATATATATATATATATATATATATATATATATATATATATTATTGAGAAAATACTTGCATTTTGCTTTTAAAGATAAAATTATTTTTGGTTTTATATTTGCTTTTTAGTGAAAATCTAACTGGTTTATTTTTGAAGTATCTAAATTTCCCTAAAGCTAAAATTCCCATTTTGGATGGCAACAAAAAAAAAAAGGTTAGCTACCTTTGAATAAGTAGGGCGGTTACTTGCTAATATACCTTAGACCTCGTTGCTTATAAAATTGAAAATGTAAGTTTTGTTGTAAAGATTATATCAACCCACGACGATCAAGATCTTCAGAACGTTAAGTATAACCTATTAAAACCTTTCTTTAACTATTAATTGTTTATTGAAAATATTAGGGCTTTGAATTTGGGCTCAGATTGCTATATGGGAACTAAAGACATTGACGGCCTACCCTTGTTTTGATTTGCATTGTTTGATCTTAATTTTAGCAAAGAGTAGGCTTGTTAGGCATTTTATGGGGTTTAAAAATTGACTATAATACATGACTAACATTTTAAAGTTCTAAATGGTAATAGAGTCAGGATTTATTTGCCCTGATGTTTATATGGCAATTGTTCAGTTGAGAGAGGTACTATTTGTCTATTAAAATACTTATTAACTTAAATAAAGTCTTTAACGTTTAAAGGCACTTCTTCCAAAACAACTTATTTATGGAAATACTACTAAAAGTTATAAATAAATATCAGAAATTTGGCTTGAAGCTCATTTTATTTTAATACTCAGTGAGTGATCTTTAAATTCTTATTGTTTATAATTATTTTTTTTCTTTAGGCTAATATATCTTAATATTTGGTTTATTTTACTTTAAAATTAGGACAGACAGTCACATTACTGTCTCTTATTTGTCTTCTGGGTTTCTTTAAAAAGTAATCTGAATATATATATATATATATATATATATATATATATATATATATATATATATATATATATATATATATATATATATATATATATATATATATATATATATATATAAAATAAAAAAAAATTATTTCTTATTTTTAATAAGAAAGCAGTGTTAAATGGAATCTTAATATATATATATATATATATATATATATATATATATATATATATATATATATATATATTATATATATATATATATATATATATATATATATATATATATATATATATATATATATATATATATATATATATAACGGTAACATATTATTTCCAGAAAACTTTCGTATGGTATAATTAACAATGAACAAAACATAACATTGTTGTAAACACTGATTGTAGTATGGACCCGGCAGGAAACAAACAGTTTCTTCTGACCTAGAACCTCAATGTTCTGAAACAAGGAACCACTTGTAGACTGTAGTCTCCACAGGGAACTGTTGTTGAAACTGAAACCACGGTAAATATCCTTATACTATGCTGAAACACTGTAATATTTTCACTTCACAAGAAACTCACACAGCACTGAACCATTAGTCACCAGAGCCAGTCTTGTCATTATTTTTTAAGAATCAAGGTTCTGGTCTAACCACAACCAAAAAAAACTTCCGCCACCACACAACTTCAAACGATGGCTAATGATGAATACCTACAAAGTAGCTAAACCGTAGCTACAACATCCTAGCATTGTAACCGAAGACAACTAGAGAACTTCAATCTTTATAAAAACAATTTATATATTTTAACTATTTTATCTGTATATACTTTTATTTATTTTTCCTTTATACTGTATTGAAGAAATATTAAATTCTCGTTCATAAGATTTTATAATTTTTTTTAATTTTTTTAAATTTTTTTATCGATGCATGTGACACTTAACAGTTTGGAACCTTAACAAATTGCCGGTTTTCAAGACCTTTTCAAATTTTCGTCAACTCATTTAGACGTTTCAACAAATTGTAAGCAAAGTTTGTTGTAAGCTTCTTTGTTCGTTAAAATATTTTCAAACTCTGAATTCAAGTATGAGGCATTTTTTATTTTTACTTCTTTCTTACTACATGTCCTTTCAATTGATCTTCTTCTCAAAAGTATACCTTTAAGTTCTAATTTGTTATCATATAATTCAGAACCCAACAAGGACTACAATTTCTAGGAAAAATAAAACTGTATATGATAAGTTCAAGATTACTATATTCATTTAAACTAATTACAATTTCTTTCAGATCAAAACGTAATAACTAGCATTATTCAGCTATTATGCCTAAATTGTAATAAAATTAATATTTTTCAGTGTAGGTTGAAGTTAAACAGATGCAAATATAAGAAGATCAAGTATATTACAACGCAGTTATAAGGTTTAGCAATATAAAAGTAAGTTTATTGTCTTAAGCAGGGGTGGGAAAATGTTGCTTTAAATCCTCCTAAAGATGAAGCTAGTTGGAATCTAAAGAGGGCTTTATGTATCATTATCACGAAAAAGGTTACCTTATTCCCGAAGGATTAAGCTTTTCCTGGGAAATACTCGAAGTGATGGAACAAAGTTTAAATGATGATTCTTTAAGATGGTCAAATAAAGCGAAGTTGGTAATACGAAGTAAAGAAATGGAGAGTTAAAAAAGGTTTCGAATATGTGGAATCAATTATCTGTAAGACGATTAATGATACAAATAGATTTGCAGGAACTGGTCAAGAATGTTTTGTATGTATACAGAATTACAAATATAGATTTGCAGGAACTGGTCAAGAATGTTTTGTATGGATACAGAAATGGTAGTCGAACTCTCTATCTGCAGCTTCGGAACTAGAGATTAACGAGCTTAGCACGGCACACTGAAATCACCCAGAATTTATGATGATTTAAAAAAAAAAAAAGAATTAAAACTTAAGTTGAAAGAAATTAAAATAAAAACATTAGGATAATTCAGTAGAATTTTGGAACATATATGAACAACAGTTTGATGATAATTAAAAAATGCGCTGTAATATGGTTTTTAAATTGAAGGTTAAACTTAGGGGATGATCAGATTAATTAAGAACACTGTAGCAATACGAATACTCTGGCATTAAATTGGGCTGTCGATCCGAGATGATAGTGTCGCTCAACCATAATTTAATTTTGAAAGGATTAGGGTAATATATAGATACAAGATATAAATAGAGCGCGTACGATGGCAGGTTGTTTTCAATTGGTTAATATATATATATATATATATATATATATATATATATATATATATATATATATATATATATATATATATATATATATATATATATATATATATATATATATATATATATATGTAAGGCCATGAATACTCGTTTATTAATATATTAAATTCATAGTTTTGAGTATTTAAAGCTCAAATATACCAAGAATTCGTCGCTGCACTGCCTACTTTATCAGAGTACGTGCCATTTCCACGTATCCTGGTATCCAAACTCGGTAAAAATCATACTTTCTGTCAAATAACGAGTTCATTAAACGTGTTTTGATTGTCATCGACAAGGTAAGAGGTTTTGATTGGAGTTTAATTCGGGACGAATATATATATTTTTAAAAGCATATCTCATGATCCCATACTATTTATTGGCATCAGTAATTTTGGAGACAAGTTTGAAAGAGATGAATCTTCTCAAAGAAATTTCTATTAAAGTATTATAACTGCTCAGTACTTCTTAAATGTTAGAACTTTAAACAAAGCAAACATTACACGATTGATAATTATAAGTTAGGGGATTAAAATAACTAACCGATAGAGAAAGCCAAGTCTTTTCATGGACATTTTCAATCTACATATTCAAATTAAGCCACTGGACATAAGAAAATAATCACAAAATATTTAAAAATACGAAAAACTTCGAAAGTTGGTCACATATTGATAATCTTACATATATATATATATATATATATATATATATATATATATATATATATATATATATATATATATATATATATATATATATATATATATATATATATATATATATATATATATATATATATATATATATATATATATATATATATATATATATATAATATATATATATATATATATATATATATATATTATATATATATATATATATATATATATATATATATATATATATATATATATATATATATATATATATGAACCGACCGGGGCCCCGGCCAAAAATCAGGGAAAACCGGGGTTAAAATGGCAAATTATACTTAAATTTTTTTTTTTTTTTTTTAATTTTCAGCCGATTCTGCTGAAACTTTGTTATATAGATTTTTTTACCGGTAAGAAAAGTCCATTTCTAGCGTTTTTCTGAGTCTATTACGGTTAAAGTTTTTTTTTTTTTTTTTTAATTTTACCTTTTTAATTGAATGGCGATGAAAAACCACTTTTTAGAATGAGCTGAAAATTGGACTATTTATTCAAAATTAAATGGGATACAAAAGTCTCTAATAGACTTTTGTTCCCAGAGTTATAGGAAAAATGTTATAAGCCAAAAACTGACCAACTATAGAAAAAAAAAATTTTTTGAACTAAAAAAATCCACCTTTTCAGACAAAATTTAAAAAAAAAAAATACAACTATGACATTTCCTATTTTTGGTGTGTATAGAGGAGGGGTGGGGCTACAAATTCCTCTATGTACTTTATTCGATGACATTCGTTGGTTTTGAGATATAGCCTTCAAAAAGGTCCATATTTGGCCAAATTTCAAAAATTCCCAAAGTTTGAGAGGCTATATCTCGCTTCAAACAAAGAGCATTTAAATATGCACTAAATAAATATTGTTGCCCTGCCCTCTTCTAAACAATATTCACAAATAAAAAAAAATAGTAGGTAGAGTTTTTTATAAATAATTTTTTCCTCCAGAAGGGTACGATTTTTTCAAATTTTTTTTTTTTTTTTCAAGTGCTTATATAACTTTTTTCTAGACGTGATATCAAAAACCTATTCCCACCAATGCAAGAAATTGGGGCAAAGGTATTCAGCTAAATTTTCAGCTCATGTGGACCAGTGGTTTGATCCAGTTATTCATTTTTTTCAACTTTGGGTCCAAATAAGTTTCAAACCGTTATAGACTCAAAAAAAATGCTCGAAATCAACTCAGAACTTCGTGAAAATATTCACATACTTTGAAAATTTCAGCTCAATCAGTCAAATAATAAAAAAAAAAATTTCAAACAAAATATAAGAAAATTAAGATTTTTTTTTCTTTTCTGTTTCTTTTGACCGCTCCTTTTCTGCTAGTGAATGTTCATCTTTGTGTTTTGATTTTAGATACTCCAAAAAGATTTGGTTGAAATTTTTTTACTTGTGGCACCCGGAGGTTCTCTTCTAATTTTCTGACTGCAGATGTTAACATTTAGCTATTTCGAGCCTATCCTGAAACATTGTAAAGTATTCAAATACTGCAGAAGCTGATCTTTTAGCCATATTGACTGAAAGTATAAACAAAATAATAATTTTTAAATAATGCAGCTAAATGATTCAAGTTTGATACATGGCAATAAAATAACAATATGTATAAATACAGGTTAAATTGATAATTTTATATCTTACATTTTTTCAAACTTTACCTTAGGGTCTTATTTAAGTAAACCTGTTGAATCACTATTATGAATTAGAATATTTTTTTTTAATTTTTGTACTTTTTTTAAACTTTAACAATACAAAACTGTAATTTTTTAATTTTTTTTTTTTTTGGAGAAAATGCATATAATCATTAATTTAAGTGAATGTTGGCTATTCTACTCCTTCCTTACAATTAAATAAACCTTATATCTAATTTTCTTAACCTTAAATTTCAGTGCTTTTGACCTCTTTACAAATTTTAGGAAACCCCGGCCCCGGCCAAATTTGGGTGACCCCGGCCCCGGCCAAATTCCAACCCCGGTCGGTCCTATATATATATATATATATATATATATATATATATATATATATATATATATATATATATATATATATATATATATATATATATATATATATATATATATATATATATATATATATATATATATATATATATATATATATTAGTGATGGATCGGATGTCATATTTTCCAATTTGCGGATGCGGATGCGGATGCGGATGTTGAATTTTGGAAAAGTGCGGATGCGGATGCGGATGCGGATGTTGAATTTTCGAAAGTGCGGATGCGGATGCGGATGCGGATGCGGATGTTGAATTTTCGAAAAGTGCGGATGCGGATGCGGATGTTGAATTTTCGAAAGTGCGGATGCGGATGCGGATGTTGAATTTTCGAAAGTTGCGGATGCGGATGCGGATGTTAATTTTGATGAGGATGCGGATGCGGATGCGGATAATGTATATATATATATATATATATATATATATATATATAATATATATATATATATATATATATATATATATATATATATATATATATATATATATATATATATATATATATATATATATATATATATATATATATATATTTCACTATCACCTTTCCCACTTTCGTGAGGTGGTGCCCGCCACAATTCCCTTACAAACATAACTATTCTTACCTTTCAACGCTTTCACCACCTCCCTCCATCTCTGTCTCCACAAATCTTCTACCCTCGTCTAAACTCAAATTCCTTCCATCAAAATCACTCTCACTCCATCCATCCATCTCCACTTCGGCCTTCCCCTCCCCTACCCTTCCCCTATCTACATCGGATCTACGTACCTTGCCAACCATTCTGTTCTCTTTCATTCTTCACATATGTCCAAACCATTTTAGCACATCCTCCTCCTCTCTATCAATTACACCCTTCTTCCATTTACACATCTCCCTTATTCTTTCATTTCTAATCCTATCAATCCTTCTCAATTTATATATCGCTCTCAAATCTTTCATCTCAAAGACATTGAAACTTTTTCTCGACCGAGCACTTATCGTCTATGTTTCACACACATACAATACAGAAGGTGAACACATACATTCAAACATTCTTATCTTTATTTCTTTCGAAATTTTTCCTTTCTTCCATACTTTTCTTTTCTTAGGCCCCCAATACTTTCATTCCTTCTACCACTCTGTTCTTTATTCCTTTTTCCGTCCCACCCTTACCTTCCACCCAACATTACTAGATATTTGAATTCATTCACCTCCTCAAGTTTCCATTCTCACACTTCTACAAACCAATTCCTCCCTCCACATTTCCTCATCCCCACCTCCAATCCTCATAACTTTATTCTTCGCTGGATTGAATTTCAATCTCGTGTTTGCACATTTCCCTTCAAACTCTCTCACAA
>SEYY01022203.1:47500-57500 GCA_009176605.1 Armadillidium nasatum | reverse complement strand
GTGGGAGGCTTAAAAAAAAAAAATTGTGGGTGGAGCTTGAGTCAAAGAATTTTATTTTTACGTAAAACTGAAACTGGGGGAAAAAAAATAACGCTTCTATCATTATACTTGTAATTTAAATAAAGCAGTTAATAGATAAGGAACATTACTTACTTGTATAGTGGCAATATCTAGGGCTTTCTCTTTCTTCAAAATTTCAACCAGTTCTTCAACATCAAATACGCCAGTTATTCCTCCTGAAATGAAAACCAGACATTATATTATTATATTTATGTTTATTATTATTATTATTATTATTATTATTATTATTATTATTATTTATTATTATAACTAAAGATATTTAATTCTAAAAAAATCTGAAAAACTTTAAAATGAATGAAAAAAAATTAAAAATTTCTGAATTAACAATTTAAAAAGTATATTATATATATATATATATATATATATATATATATATATATATATATATATATATATATATATATATATATATATATATATATATATATATATATATATATATATATATATATATATATATATATATATTACAGGCAATCTGTGCAGTTAGAATTGATGACAAATTACAAAAAATTAAATTATGAATAAACTTTCGAATGTGCAAAATTAATTAAGTGAAGGTGTTACAGAGAAAAATTAAGATGGTAACCCTTGGAAAGGCATTCTTTCTAGTATTTTATTTGCTTAAAATAAGAATGTTAAATATTATTTATTAATTGAAAATAATAATTACTTTCTAATTATTAGAAATGCGTGTTTTCATTACCTATGAAAGAGGGAGCAGGAATGGCAAAAATGTTTGTTTGTTTGTTATATAATATATATATATATATATATATATATATATATATATATATATATATATATATATATATATATATATATATATATATATATATATATATATATTATATATATATATATATATATATATCACTTACTTTTATAATCAATATCCTCAACTGGCTTTTTTTTTTTGACAACTTCAGTCCACAAACCTTGTGCCCTTAACAACCTTTCTTCATCATAATCATAAATGATTTCTGCGTCATAATCAACATCATCTGAAATAATTTGAAACAGAGTTCCATGAGATAAAAAATCTAAATAATTAAAAACCAAAAAACTGGTCACCTTTAAAGAAAACATTACTCTGACCCCCTCACATCCCCCCCCCAAAAAAGAAATTATACAACTTATTAAATAAACAATTTGAACAAGGTTTAAAGGAGTATACATATATTTCTGTTATTGCCATAAGTAAAAAAATGCATTGAATGTAATTATTTTTACTTTTAATGCCATAATTCAATATGTATCTCAATAATTAAAAACAGATATTTGGCTTGGGTCATCTCATTTATTGAACTATGTGCATTAAAGCAATTTCCAAGATTCCTTCATTGATTTAACTTTTCCCTATGACATTACAGTACTCATAAAGTATTAATATCCCTCTATCAGTTGAACATAGTAAGTTATACATGACTATTATTTAGGTTTTCAAAAAGTATTGTGGCATAGGCATGGAAATTACTTATCGCTTTACCACAGGTCAGTGTCATGATTCTATACAATGGAAAACTTAATCAAAAATTCAAATCTCACATGAAATTAAAATATTTACGAGAGTGTAAAAAGCTTAAGTCATGTTTATGAACCTGATTTATTCTAGTGGATCTCAGAACTGAATTTTTCTGTGTTTTTAAAAATCTCTTCCCTACATCTCAAATCCACAAAAACTACTTTTAAAAGTTCATAACAAATTATGTGATAAAGTGAATGCCTAAAACCTGATGGGCTTCAAATACATTCCATTAAAGGGAACTATCATAATGGCATACGAAAATACTTTCCAAGAAAATTAGAAAATCCTAAAAATATTAAGTAGAGATTTTCCAGAAACTAATGAAACTTTTACTATTTAAAAGATAATGTATATTTTTATAAATATTTTAAAAAAAAATGGTTCCTTTCTTTACTGTGTCTAAATTTTATTATTGTTAAATTATAAAATCTAATCAATCAATTTGATCTGGGTAATTTATAGACTATATGCCTTCTACATCGACACTCCATGAAATGACAAAAACTTTGAAAAAAAAAAATAGACTTTTAATATCGATACAAAATAAAGAATGATAAGCATGTTCATTTCTCCATCAACTATACCTTTACTCCCAACATTTCTACAGCTCAATCTCATTTGTTCTTGTGCCACTGAGAATAAAGATAATGCTATCAGAAATGCAAAACTTTTCATCTCCTCTTCCTTATATCCTACTACCACTGATAATTTCTGACCTCTTGCCCAAAATTTAAATTATAAAATTTGTAAATATTCTGTTACACTAACTGACAGTTCAATAGCTGACAAATTCTTCCAGAAAAATAACTAATCTCTTAAGTCTAATTCTCTTCCTGCTTGATGATTCTAACAATTTTCTCTCAACTTCACTTTTTAAGAAACCTGTCACTCTTCCAGAGATTAAGGTGCATGGGACACTATCAGCAAGAAAATTAGGAAGGCAATAAGCTTCTGATGTTATTCTTTTCTATGTCTTAAGGGAGAATAGTTTGGACTTTGTGCCAATCCACCACCACAAAATAATAAAATTTTTCTAGTGAAGGAGAAATTTTCTGTAGTTTAGTTTATTATACTGTGAATAATTACACAAATCTCCATACTCATACAGTCACACTGTTAAAACATGGTTAAGTTACACAACAATGTACCCTTTCATAAAACAAACAAAAATAACTTTCTCTTCATTTCTTGAGCAGAAGTCTGGTCATCACAGTGGCTAGAATATCTTCATGATTAGCTGAGTTTATCATCAACACTCAAATACCATTGCAACTCTAATTCACTTAGAAAAACACATGGCACAATTCTCCTGAATATGTAACCTACTGTAGTAGGCCAGTAGATAATGAATCCCAAACTAGGGATTATAAAAAATTTAAATTTTTGTTACTTACCAATAAAAGCATAGAAATAAGTCTTTTCTGCACAGTCATTTGGTTTCTTAATTATAAATTATAAACTTTTATAATCATTATATTTACTTACTCTGGTTATCAAAATCTGCCTTTTCTACAGACTCTAAGGAATCCTCTTTCTCCTCTTGTAAATTATCTTTGGATTCCTCTGTAATATTAAAATCTACATACATTTCTTTTATAAGTTCTTGTAATTTAGGATCTTCTGATATATCTGATGTCTCTGATGTATCTTTTAGTAACCTGGAGTTTATTGAAGTACTAAAAGAGTTTCTTTGAAATTTCAATGACTTTAATCTAAAAGAAAACCCTTGAAAGCTAGATGGTAAAATTGATTTCTGAAGGAAAGGTTTTATCAAACCTATATTTCTGGCTAAATGATGAGACATTTTAATTCCTGAAAGTTAAAACAAAATTATTTTAATCCAAAAATTTATAATCTACAAATAGAAAGATAAATGGTATTGGTGGAGTGGTGCACAACTGGATAAAAAAGTGGTTGAAGAACAGAAGGCAGTGTGTGCTACTGAATGGAAATAAGTCATTATGGAAAACAGCAAAGGGTGGGGTCCCACAGGGTTTTGTGTTGGGACAACTATTATGCCTCATATAAATGATTAAGCCTAACTATATAAGCCTAACTGTGTAATATATATATATATATGGGCTTAGGTGGAGATTGTTTCTGAGTTTCGATATTTTTATATCGATATTTTTTATGTCAATATTTCTGATTAATCGATATTTTCATACCTATACTTAGCCTTAGGCTACTATGTCGTGCAAACGTTCTTGTGTACGTTAGGTCTCTTTTACGGCAAATTCTGTGTAGGTTAGGCCTCTTTTTACGGCAATTTCGGTAGTTCAGGTTATGATAAGTCGAATTAGGTTCTGCTAGAAAAGTAAGTAATAATATTGTGTCTATGTCTAGTAATAGTACTCGTACCTCTGAAACTCTCTTGTTTACGATAGGCTTCTCCGATATTTTCGATTTCGATATTTTTTAACAATCAAAACTCAGAAACAATCTCCACCTTTACCATATATATATATATATATATATTATATATATTATATATATATATATATATATATATATATATATATATATATATATATAATATATATATATATATATATATATATATATATAATAAAATAAATGAAACTAGAAAGAAATGAAAAATCGAATACATAAAAAAAATAAAACTAAAATTAAATATAGAATCGAACCTTATTTTCACTTTTTGAGCTTCACACCGGTTTTAAGGTGAAATACAAATTTTCCTCAAATTTATTGAGGGTTAGGGTTTTTTTTAGATTCAAAATTTGACTTCCCAAAGAAACTTGTGCCTAAAATTGTACATATTTTCAGATGAAAATTAATTTAATTAATTTTCGCAATGCAATTTCGTAGAAAAGTTTTTAAAAAAATAAGTTTTTGAAACAGGATATAATACAAAAAGTAGAAAAATATAAAAAACAAATCTCAAAAGGTAATATCAAAGTTTACTTTGATATTACCATGGTATAAGTATTTACACTATGATATTACCTTTTGAGATTTGTATTGTTTTCTACTTTTTTTATTCTGGCCTGTTTCAAAAAATTATTATTATTTTTAAAACTTTTCTACGAAATTGCTCTGAGAAATTTGGTAATATTTAAAAAAGTTTTTCAGCTCCGAAATTCACACTGACACTAATTATACAATGACAACTAGTGCGTTTTCGTAAAATAAACAAAAAATGTTTTCAAAGGACAATACGTCCATAGTATTATAAAAAATGTAATTTTTAAGATTATAGCACAGCCTATATTTAGATTATGATTATAGTAAATTTGAATATTGCTTTAAATTTAGAACAATCAAGAATCCATATTATTGCAACAAAAACAATAAAGTAAATATAAAATTGCTTAAATATAAAAGGGCTATTTTGAAAATCACATATATTTTTATATTTATCTTTATTTTCTTGATAAAAAAATTTTACAGGAAAATCGATAATAATTTGTTAAAACAAATTGCATAATTCACGACGTGATAATTATATATGTTTAAAATAGGACATGAATATTACTAAAACGTGCAATTATTGACACAATATATCTATATTTATCAAATCAAATTTTTTTTTTTTTTTACAATTCGGCTTCAAAGTTTACCCACACCAATCTACCATTCAGCAGCTAGTTTGCTAAAGTTATTTTTTCCAAATTTTGAATCTAGTGAAAAAGAGTACGATCGAAGCAGGAGAGAAACGACCAAATTTAAAAATCTTCATAAGTTCGAAAACTTCCAACGATTTCTTGAGAGTTTCTACATGACTGTTTAAGGCTAGTAAAAAAAATATACCTAAACCTATTGATAAACCATTTCCAAATTTCTTAAAATCGACCATAGTAGTAATTAGGTCACGAAATTATGAAAAAAATCAATGGGCCATAGGGAATAGGCTGAAATTCTAAATCCCTTTGGGTCATCAAATAACACTACCAGTCAGCTAATTACTGTAACTAAAGCTTACTAATGTTTCCTTTTCCAGGTACATTGAATTTAGTAAAGAGAGTTACGACCCTTGTGATAAAGTAGCACGGGAAGACAACTTTTGAAATCTTTAAAAATTGAAAAAACACCCACATAATGAATGTTCATATGGGCTTTTGAGCTTAGGGATTAAGGCTAGTGAGGGAAGGTACCCAATCCTAAAGACAGACTATCTGCAAATTTGACGAAAAACTGATCAGAAATCGCAGCTTGATTTTGAAATTAAGGAGAATATTAAGGAAGGGTAATAAGTCTATCTTCATAGAGAACGATTTTAAAGGAAAAGCCTTGTTCTATCTTTTCTGTTTCTTTGAGAAAAATCTATAAGAAAGTTTTTTTTTTACCGGGGTTTGAACCCACCCCATTTTTTTTCTGACTTTTTTTACAAAATCCTTCATAAAATACATAATATTTAATATTTTTTTCTGCTTTTTTCTTTTAGGAATTGGAAACATATGTAGCTTTTAAAAAAATGCTTAAAAAAGTTGATAGCTTTTGGTATAAGTAGTTTGATATTCGCCTAAACTCATTTGAGGATTTTTTTTTTTTTCAACTGTTGATTAATTTCACTCGATTTTTTTTGATACAGAGTTTTTTCCCAGTTCAAACTTCGTTGGTACCTTCCTCCATGTGTTTCTAGTTCACACAGAAAATTTAAAAAAATAAGAAAACTTTTTTTTGGCAATTTTTTTTCTCTAAAAATTTTCGTAAAAATAAAAAAAAATCTGACTGGTCATATCTCAGCAACCATTTGGAGTTGTGAAAAACTAATTACATATTTGGAATCAGGAGGACATTTGCTATAAGAATAACGAAAAATAATTACAAAACTAGAAAAAATTTTTTTCCTATTTACGGTCCTTTTTTTAAATTTTTTCAAGGTCATTCTACAATAGGCTTTTTCTCAGGAACCGCTTGGAATTATGAAAAACTAAATACAGATTTTCAGCATCGGTTTTACTATAAAACTGCTGAAAAACATTAATAAAATTTCCCCCCAAAAGTTGGGGTCCATATTAGTGGGGTTCTCCCCGTTTGAGAATTTTTTAGTGGTCATATCTCGGCAACCGTTTGGAAATATGCAAAACTAATTACATATTTGGAATCAGCAGAAAATTTGATATAAGAATAAGATAAAAAAATACAGATATATGGAAATCAAATTTTTCTTTGGAGGGTTCTGATTTTCAATTATTATTATTATTATTATTATTATTATTCTACAAGGGTTACTTTAAAAGGCTTTTTCTCAGGAACCGCTTGGAATTTTAAAAAACTGATCACAGATTTGGAATCGGCATAGATTCTACTATAAAACTGATGAAAAAAAAGGAAAAGTGTAATAATTATTTCACCACCCCCAAAAAGGAAGACCATGCTCTTGGGAGGTTCCCTTAAGGAATGCAGTTAATACTTGGGAATAGATTGAGGTTGGAAATTCCTTAGAGTCATCACATGATGCTGCCATTCAAGTAATTTTCTGCTTTTACTTCATATTAAACTTGAGTCCAGAGTTTTCATTGACGAAATGGTTACTATTGTGAAAATTGGGTTGAAACTTTGATATTCAAAGAGTTTTCTTGAAGACTGCTACAGAAGGGTAAAAGGAAACATTTTATTTACTATCTTAATAGACCAGAAATATCCATCAAGCACACCTTATAAAAAATTATACATAGGTTTCGTTGTAGATTTGATAGTTTAATATAGGATATAATCACATAATATTGAAATCATGTAAAATGATGATTTCGGAGAATGGAGAAGAAACAGGAATGTGTTCTATTTTGAAGTTAAGATTGTTTTAGAATTATTTATACGGACTAAACAGATAAGGTAATAATTGAACTCTGCTAACAATCTCGTCAGTAGCATAGAGGGAAAATTGTATGCTTTTGTGCTATAGAGCCCAGGTTCGATTTTCCTATAGCAAACTTTAAACTTCGATGTTTAATGAATATTTAGTCTGCGAGATTGTTTGAAGACTTTAATTATTACCTTATCTATTTAGTTTACGAGAGGAAAGGTTGTGCCGAGCCCGGGCCATGTTGTCTCACGCTCAAGTGCGATCGGGAGAAGTCCTTGGAGGTTGTTCTTATGAATTATTATTCATAAGCCTCGTCTTTGGATTTATCTTTTGAACCGCCAGTATCGTACAGGTAAAACTCTATGCTTTTTGTGCTATGGGAACCCGGGTTCGATTCCCCTTATAGCAAACTTTAAACTTCGATATATATATATATATATATATATATATATATATATATATATATATATATATATATATATATATATATATATATATATATATATATTATATATATATATATATATATATATATATATATATATATTAGTATTATATATATATATATATATATATATATATATATATATATATATATATATATATATATATATATATATATATATATATATATATATATATATATATATATATATATATATATATATATATATATATATATATATATATATATATAAAGAATTTTTAAGCCTGTTACAAGGAGAATCGAACTCTGGGTCCTACCCTTTATACCACGATAGTACAAGTACAAGGCAACAGGTCAAACTTAAAAATTCTGAATGCTTTAACTGACCTGTTGCCTTGTGCCCGAGTGCTATCAAGTGGGACTTTTGAGAGGGTCTGCATGACAGGCTGCTCATGAGCTTTCTCATTGTGATTTAGTTTCGAACAATTGTTGTACAGAGGTAACACTCTGTCTTACCATGTAAGAGGTCAGAGTTCGATTCCCAGTATAGAAGATTTAAAAATTCTTAACATTTTAAATCCACGAGAGATGTGGTTTTAATATATATATATATATATATATATATATATATATATATATATATATATATATATATATATATATATATATATATATATATATATATATATATATATATATATATATATATATATATATATATATATATATATATATATATATATATATATATATATATATATATATATATATATATATATATATATATATATATATATATATATATATATATATATATATATATATATATATATATATATATATATATATATATATATATATATATATATATATATATATATATATATATATATATATATATATATATATATATATATATATATATATATATATATATATATATGCGTGTGTGTATGTAAATGTGTTATTACAATGTTTAAATCCTTCCTTGAAATTGCAAGTCATTTTTATAATAAAAAAATTACCCTTTGTAAGTAACCAATGAATAGCGTACTTGTTCTTATCCAAAAGAGGAATTCATTATCTAAGGATAAAAACTAATGCTTAAAGACTATTGATGCTCCTCTGACATATATTTGCTTTTAATTATTTTTATTTCCAATTTAATTTAAATTTTATTTTAATTAGTGTTTTTATTCAAATATTTTTTTACCTACTGGTTAAATAATGCTTGAAGGTAAATTTATCAATCATTTCTGAGCTGACGGATAACAAATATGTTTTTATACTTATCTTAGTGATAAAATTGTTTAGGAAAAATGTTTGTGTTTTGCATGCAATGTCAAGGTTACAAGCGATGACGTTTGTTATTCAACGCAGAAGATTAATGGCAGAGATTGGCATGACCTTTTTGGCACTTACCCTCGCGGCTTTTGAATTTGAAGATGAATCGCCTTGATATTTGTGCCTTTTTTGGATTTAGTTTAGTAGGAATTTGTCTTACTTGCTCTTAAATTAATTATCAAAATCTCTCTCGAATCTGTTAATAAGTATTCCTTGTTTTTCAGAAATAAATTTTGGTTTTAAATTAAAAGCATAAATAATTTTTATTCAAAATAATTTTTTTTAATCAGTTATTATTATTATTATTATTATTATTATTATTATTATTATTATTATTATTATTATTATTATTATTATTATTATTATTACTACTACTACTACTACAAATACGACAACTCACTGGGAAAGTATTATTCAAGCTGGGGCTTTATAGTATGAAAAAGTTAGAAAAAAAATACCACCCTCCCAAGGTACCTAACTTAAATCCCTTAGGTTTACGCAAGTATAGGATCAAGCTTTGAAGTGAGTAAAATTGCTTGCAGAAAAACAAACATATAATTGCCAAATTAATCCACAGAACAGAAGTGGTTGGAAAAGTCACCACAATATTCACAATATTCATTCAAAAAAAGGGGCTCCCATTCTGCTACTCTGGGGACCCAACTGCGGTGGAATGTTTTGTGGTCCACTTTTTGAGCATCGGCCGTTGTAGTATCACATCTTAATTTGGGTGTGATAGTTCCTATGGAAAAGAAATAATTTGTGAGCGTCGCTTCACTTATGCAAGGGCTAAGCAGTTAGAAAGTAAGGGACATTTTTATTAGCCTCTCATCCTTAAGCTCGACTC